>VXBU01013511.1:866781-960556 GCA_013400315.1 Bombycilla garrulus
TTTTCTTTTTTTCCTTTTCCCTCCCCTCTCTCTCCCTCTCCAGAACTCCATCCTGGCTCAGTTAACAAACCTATTAATCCCTAGTCAAGTGCATACACGCAAAACTCTGATGAAAGAAAGCAAATGTGGAAGAAAAGAAACTGTACAGATCAACATTAGCACTACCATTTTCCTTCTGTTTATATCTCTGTACTTAGAAAAATTTTATGCATGCATGTATTTTCCAGAAATATGGCAAGATGTAGCTTTGATACATCGACTGCACTGCAAACTCGGGCCAATACCTATCTCATATCAGCAGCCCCTACTTTGTTCAAGAGATGTCATTGAATGATAGGGCTATTTCAGGAGCAAATTTTCAAGATTCTAGTGGTGTGCTATTGACATGAATTCTATTGTGAGTCAGTAGGTTTGGGGCACTTAATTCCCATTTGTGTTTTTAAAAGTTTTTTTTTTTTTTTTAACTGGCTATCAGTCTTTCAGCAATGTATACGGGAAGGAAACAGATACCAGAAATACTGTTTGAAAAAGCACCTCTGCAACTTCGGCTATAAATTAACTGATTAAATATGTAAGATCTATGGTTAGACACCTACAGACTCAATTGAATAAACAGCAGTCAAATAGGGTCAATTAAATCTACACAACAGTAGTACTCATAACAGCATGTGAGACTGAAGATACCCATCAGTATATCCTATTGCTTGAATATGCTAGTGTTTTGAAAATTTTACTCCCTGTATGTTTATGGCTATTTATCCCTTCCTTTCCTCCCACCCACCCGTCAATTTTCTAATTCCTCTGGAATGTGATTTAGCATGGGATACTGAATCTCTTCATTTCAGGGCATGCACAGTGTTTACCTGTAGCTCGTGTGCTACTGTATCTTAATGGGATCTTGAAGGAGGGTTCAAGATTATTTAGTTACCACGTTTAATTTATTCTTGAAGAGCTTTAAATAGAGACTGACAGCGTGCTAATATTTGATAATCATTACCATCAACCAAGGGGAGAATCAATGATCACCTAATACTTCTGTTGGTTTTAGAAATGGATCCTGTGACTGAAAAGTCAAAGTCATTAATCAGCTCCTAGAATGATCAACATAAGACAAACTACATTCTCTCAGAACATAAAGCATGTTGTCTCCTGTTCATGCATGTTACCTTTCAATTTACATTTTATGCAGATTTGCCTAGCTCTATGATCTCCAATAAATTTTCTGACTTACAAGGATGTTTTAAACACTTCCAGCCTCTTTTTGGGTTTTACCATTTTCATCTGCAGTAGAAAATGCTGCTGGCTGAAGCTACAGCCAGGAATTGGCATATTCTGAGCAAGGGGGAAATCTCTGTCTATGTGATACAAAGAACAGCCATTTGCTAGGAGAAAATCTGTTCAGGAATGGCTGTTAATGAGAATCAACTTAATAGGACTCCTGTTTATATATTTTCATATTGTTCATATTATTTTTTGTACTGTTTACATTAATTAAGAGTATATGTAAACAAAAAATAATGGAATTATTATTTATTCTATTATACTATCAGTCTCAGTTGTGCCTAAATTTTTTTCATACTTGAACTGCATAATTTCAGACCCAAATCCTACTTTCTGTCCTAACATTATAGTAACAGAATACAGCACTGGCTATCCAGACAGTTCAACAAAGTACAGAGGAATATATTTCAAAACATACCTGTGGTGGACAGCACTATTAGTAGCATTGAATAAAGAGACACAAGTGATCATGCATAGATATTTTTGCAGGTTTCTGTTAATCTGGGGTCTGGAATTATGCCATTTCATATCTGATCAACTACTTTCTCAGAGCTATTGCCTTTCTATCACTTCAGACAGAAGCCTGTGTTTCTGGTACTTAAGGTCTTGAGATTCCTCTCAAGTGACAAATGATGATGTATGTACACACGGTTTAGTACTTGTCTCCTCAAGTTTAACTCACTGGGAAATGCTATGGCCCTCAGAAATCAGACTCTGGTTTTTTTTGGTTTTGGTATTAGAGAAGAGAGGCATTCTGCTTTAATATGAGACTTTAACATTTGGTTTGGAAGTATTTTCTGACTTTCACAAGCCCAGAGAAGATGAGTCTCTTGACATGCACCTTGTGCTTTAATCACAAGAACATCCTAAATGAGAAGCAGATTCTGACATTGAGTCAAACAGATCACTTGTGGAATAAGGTAGTCCTCAGTGAGAGTGACAGTGGCAACATTTGGTCCTTGATAAATTAAAGACAATGCTGAGTACCTCCCTAGGAATTTGATGAGAACGCACAGTAACTCCATTGTCTAAAACTCTGAAGCTTTCCTGCCTTTCATTGTGAATGTAAAACATTTCTAAATATCTTCTATTATAACTGCTTCCTTAAAAAATAGCAAATTATTTATTTTTTTTATTCTTATTTGAATCAAAAAAGTATTCACATTTCTGTTATTAATTGGTTAAGATTTGCAAAACTGCAGAATTATTGAAGGAGTGGAATTGAAAATCTTACCTTCCATTCATTCACTCATATGGTACTATGATTACAGCTCTTCCAAGAGATCCTTCTCTTATCTATAGGTTTGAATTGTGTTGCCTTATGTGTTATCACCTCTGTCTAAAAGAGATGACTGCTGTTCACTTCTCAGTTTTAATGACTTTTGTGTTTATTTGTTTCCCAATACCCTCTTGCCACATTTCTTTTTATGGTAGGAACAAACATGTGGCAATAAGTTTGATTCTTTTGTCAGTATACTGGATTTACTAGATCTCCGCATCCCAAACATTGCTAAGAGGCTATATAATTTCTACAAGGTGCAGTGAAATGTCATTTATTTTCTGTAGTTTTAATCACTGCATACCAGTTCAGAGTGAAAATAGGGTAAATATTTTTAAGAAAAGTAAATAAGCCCATTTAGCATTGATAAATTTCAAAATTCAACATGCTTCAACTTGCTCAGATCTGTGGTTAATATTATGCATCACTTCTGCTGAAGCACTCACTGCAGATAACCCAGAAGCTCATAACTCTCCAGTTGCAAGCTGAAAATTTATCCAGTGTATGGATTGTGCGTCACCAGTGAGCATTCTGGTCACTTGTAAAATCTGGCGCTCTAACCTTAACAATTGCATAAGGTCTGCATGGGTCTTCTGGCTATGAGGCACTTCCTCACAAGTGGTAGAAGTTCTCAAGACCACACAACAAAGTAGATCAGAGTAGATACTGCAGTGATCCTTCATGCACTGGGAAGAAATGCTTCCTGTGGAGTGGAAAGAAGGCATAAGGGGCCAAAATTGTAATAAAGACATGAAGTTATAACAGGAATAAATTTAGCTCCATGAGTTTAGATGAGCAGCCTGGACAAAATGGTACGTGACAGCTCTTCAGAGACAGGTTTTCCTCTGAGTCTGTACTGCCACTTTAGCACGACATGTTTTTCTTAGCCCTAATCATATGCAGTGCAAGAAAAGAAAAGAAACTCAGCTGCTTCTAAGTGCTGAAAAAGACACTAGCTTTAGAGTTTCAGATGAATGGGTAAATGGGTAGATGGACAGACAGTAGAACCCCACCAAATATACTCTTCACAATACGGGTTTGCCAACTTTCTGGTTATTTTTCTCAATGGGTTAAAGAGAAGCCCCTGGTTTTAATACCTGGAAAAAGTCAGGCTCCTTATCATGGTGTTCTGATATTGACCACATCTCTTACACGGGACAGTTGAGTTTCTCCATCTTATGAAAAAGAAAGGCAGTAAAGAAAAGTTTCTCCTTTTTCCATTCTGCCAAGACTCCAAAATAAAGTGAATAACAGCTCATCTTAGTTAACCAATATATTGTGTTATTATCATTCTAAAAATATTTAATGAAGGCTTAAAGAAATCATGCAGACTGAAGAAAATAAAAACTATTTTCAACTATATAAACATTGCTGTTTAAAGCAATTATCATTGAATGAACTAATTAGTTTAGTCTATTAGAATTCTGGATTGACACTAAAATAAAATATTTAAATCTCCTAAAATTGTATTTTAAAAAATTCTGTAACCACTCAACTAACAACAGAACCACAGTCATTATATTTAAGAAACTGTAACAATGAGTATGTCATCAGAGATTTCCTTTGCGCGAGCAACTTTCCGCTAACACTTTTACAAGGCATTTCAACTTTAAGCAGCAAAAGTTCTACCTTTGGATATTCTTTCAATAATCAAAAACCAGTAGTTTGGTAAAATTATTCAGATTTTTCTAACGTGCCTTTTGGGTTTCGTCTGCAATTGTTTGCATGTACAGTTCATTGTAGAAGTTTAGATAATTCTCCTGTAAATACTGAAAACTGGTGCAAATAAAAGGGTAAAGAAACAACTACTTTTATTTACTCTTGCAATATTTTTTTTTGTCACAAAACTATTGCTATATTTTTGATATATGCAAATTGCATGAACATGGACCACATGCCTGAATCCTTTGAAAAATTCCTTAATCTGCTAGACAACCTTGGTCACATATTTGGATAAAGCAGCAAAATTGCTGAATGAAGAGAAAGTGGCACATGTAATGTATTTGAATTTTAGAAAAATATTTGATACAGTGCCTGACAAAACCTTACTTGAAAACTTAATTGAAGTTGTCTTAGAGAAGAATGGTTTTATGTGGATTGAAAACAAATATTAACGAATAAATAGGTAAACAGTACTGCAATGAAAGGGTAATGACAAACCACAGTGTAATGATTGAGGGGAGGCGCCTACTAGGGCATCAGAGGGAACAGTCTCTGGTCCACCATAACATCTTCATTAACAAACTCAAATACAGAATAAGCAGCATACTGACAAAGTTAGTCTATGATGTTAAATATACAGATGTAAAGGAGATGAATCAAGACTTAGATTTAATTATAACGGCATGAATAAAGAGTAGTTAAAAGAAATTTCCAGTCATTTCAATGTACAGCACAACAGATGGATACAAGAAATACAGCAGAGAAATGATCTGAGCGATATAAAGTCTTCTAAGGAATGATCTAGAAGGAAGATCTAGATGTAGTAGTTGACAATTAAAATTTAATATAAGCTCTACATATAACATAGAAGCAAACAAGGACCATGTTAAATGTGGACCAAAGGCACAGCAAAATAATTTCATAGAATTTCATATAATGAAGTTGTAGTCTTTTCTTACATAACTGTGGTCTTTCACACTAATGGAATTATTGGTTTTGGTCCTGGAAAATTGATAAGAAAGTATATAATCTGGAGCAACAAATAAATAAATGATCAGAAGGGAGCTATGCAAGAAAATAATGGGAAAAGCTAAAGCATGGTTGATATTTAAGAATATGCATAATATGCACACAGAAATCACAATCCTTCACAGAGTTGATAACTTGAAATACTTTTTACAAATAAATTAAAACTGAAACCAACAGCTTAAGACTGTGTAGTTTCCTTTCAGGAGAGACTGAAAGAATGAAGCCAGCTGAAGAAAGGACAATATTCTTTATTTACATTAAGTATGAATTGCAGAACTGTTATTGTAGATCAATGATGGAGCAAACATGCATAGGTGGTTTTGACACTCAAAGTCTTCTTAGAGGTGGCACATGTCCCCAAACCTGATGCATCTGGCCTAAACAACCAGTAGGGTTGAAACCTCCATATATGATAAGTTAAATTGATTTAGAACATATGGATGAAGGGGGCCTGTCTTCTCCAAGGATTTGCTCAGTCATAGAAAAACTGGGATGGAAAAAAACAGAAATGAAGGTCAGCAGCATCTGGAAATTGGCTGTCCTGTAGGGAGATCATGCAGCTCAAATGCCCGGAGTTGGGTTTGGAAATATGATTTATGTTTCCCTATGCCAGCTTTGATGAATTTGGTGCCACATTACATTGCAAAGGCTGTCTGGGAAATTCTCTGACTATCATGTGAGGTGTCAACATGTATGTAGAGGTGTTATGTAAAGTCTAGTACGACTATGGTAATCAGACGTATCAAGTGACAAGCTGCTCACAAAGTCTTGGAACCCGGGAGCTTTGCACATGGGGATGCACCTGGATTAAGAAGCAGACAGTCTCTGCACAAGGTCAGAGGAGACAGGAATTGGGCTTCTCAAGCGGGTGCTGCCCCAACCTACAGGCTCTTCAGGAACCATGGGCCAGGGTATGTTGCAGAATCAGCTGTTGTGCATTCCCTGAGGCAATGAGCTGTGGGCAGTTCAATCAAATTGGCGTGGCAAGTGTTTTGAGAGGCATGGTACACCAGAAACACAAAATGACTCTTCACATGTAGGAGAAGCTGAAAGACATAAAAACCAAAAGTAGGATGCAGTGCCACTTGTCTGACAACAGCTTTTCTTGAGAGGGAAATGTATGTTTCTTTCCACTTTTCAGTAGAAAGGGCCACGTGTCTGTGCCTACTAGGCGATGGGCACTCCTGCTGCATCTCTGGGACTTTGAGGCCAAAGGGAGATTGGTGTTATGATAAGTTTCAGCAAAAATTATTTCTTTGCTCCGAGAAAAAAGTTCAGTTTTCTACCATCACCAGCATTAGCCTTGTTAGTACAACTTGGTAGAGGTCACCTTAGAGACAAAATGTCACTTCTTTTCTGCCTCTGCCTGGGATCTCTTTTGAAGTCATATTTGTTCCTTGTTCTGATGCATAGGGGTTCCAGACCACAGCATATGAACATATTTTGTACCATCCCAGTAGTATAAGGGTCTACCAGAAAATCAATATTAAAAGCATCCAGAAATTGTGCAAGTACTGCATGAGCAACACATGATTTTTGTACAATTCTTCTTTCCTCCCTAAGGGTCCTAGAGCATTTTATTCCCTCATCTGACACTGAAATGCAGCCACCTCTGGGGTGGAAGCCAGCAGCCATTCAGCATCAGGGAGAGTGCCATATTTAAGCAAGATAAATGCACAGAAGAAAGACCATCTGTTAGCATGCCAGTCAATTTGTAGATACAAGTAGATCCATAGCAAGTTGTGACAAATCCATGTGCCAGAGCCCCCTCCAATATTTCTAGCAGAGTACAGACAAGCATAAGGAAGTCATTTGTGCATGCCCTAATGGTGCTGTCAGCCTGTCTGGGTGGACTCTGCTCTTTGTGATATCACTGTTCCCCTCTGGAGCAAGGGACAGAGCAGAGTTGATGTTAATGGCTCCCCTGTATAAGGGCATGACAACTTTTTTGCTCAGCTCTAGTCGGTGGCTTTTGCCAAAGCCTTGAGCCAAAGCTCCTCCGGACGAGTGCCCAGAAACATTTGGCTCTAAACCCGGGCTAAGGGATCTCTAAGAGCCAAGCTGAAGCCTCATGGAGTCTCTGTGGCCAAAACCCTGGAAAAGGAAATTAGCTTTGAATAGAGCCCTTATAGATCAAACACCCAGAGTAGACTAAACATCTTTGACAATGAGTCTAATATTTCATGGCAAGGCAATTTTGCTCAGTAATTTGTTCAGATCTAAATGCTTTTAGTTCCCTAAGTTCATTTCTCACTAAATTATTTTCTCAGGACAGTTTGTTTGAACATAATAAGGAATCCAAGCCTAAGCTACATCAGGACCTTTGCAATACAAGTGCATGTGTTATAGTACTTTATTTTACATCACAGGAATTTAATCAAATTCACTAAAATGATGGCCTATAGCAGAGATTTTTCAATAATGTATGTTAAAAGGGTTATTATGTAATGACTTAGAAGTAGGGAGTTAAAAGATGATAGTGTGTTTCAGCATACAATATGCTGTGAAGGATTAGCTAAACTATTGGGAGCCCACACAGGTCTCCACTACCCTCAGCACTTGTGAGTCATTGTGGTCTTGTTTGTTTCTCTGATAAATTCAGTAAACTGGGGTGTAGTATATCACGCAGCAGTGCCATATATCATTCCATTCTCTAATAGGAACATAAAACAACCATTGATTGCAAACAGGCTCTTTTAAAGATTCACTACACTGTTTGGCATTTTCAAATGTTTTTTATGTTGGCAAGCTATTATAATAACTCATATGGGATCAAAATGCATATAACTTATTCCGAAGTATTCCACATGCTAATTAAGTAAACAGAAATGCACTTGTCTCTATCTCCCCCATCAAAAGCAAGCATGATTATTCTCCACATTATTTCACTTCAACTTCTCCTCTTTATGTATCATTCCAAACCTTCTTCCCCCCACCTCCAGCATTCATATTCCTGTTCACTGAGTCTCTTGTTACTGTCTCTGTCTTTTCATATATCTAAAATATTAAAGCAAAGCAAGGCAATGAGTCACTTTTTATCTCTCCAAGGAGGAGAGAGGAAGATGACACATTGTGCACTGATCTTACTAAGAAAAATACAGTAAATGTGGAGAATATTATTCTGTTTTTATTTAATCTTTATCAAAACTTCATTGCTCGAATCATCTTCGTTTCTGAAAAAAAAAACAAACAAGAGAGAGCAAAGCAAAGGCAGGTGGAAGAAGCACTCAGAATTATACCAATTACAACATTTTTTTCAGTTCAGTTCAGAGTACTCGACTGCAGCTTGAAGACAATCATATAAAAAAAGTTTGATATTTATTAATTTCAAGCAAAATAAGCTTCCACTCAATGTCCATATGTGTAAGTTCCATTAGTATTACTCATCTGTATAAACCAAGGGAAGAAGAGACCTTTTAGAGTCAATTGTATTTTCATACTCAAAGCCAGAACTACAGTCTTCCCTTAATACGTTTATGGCTTATGTCTTTTTATAGAGAGCAGGCAGCACTAACACCTTCATTCAGCATGGATGGGGTGATCCCTGAGCTGACATTTTGGGATCCACAGTATGCAGAAGGCAGAGGGGGAATGTCTGTCCCTCTGAGTCTCCCTCCCTGCAGAGCTTCGGGGGCCTTTTCAAAAGTCTCTCACTCTGAATTGATTACTTGCTTAAGCACTGGTGGGGCTTTGGATCTCCAAGAAGGAAAATGCAGCGGGATGGGGGGATAAAGAATGGACTCTGGCACAAGTGAAGTACTGGAGCTGGGACCAGGAAATTGCTCCCACGAAGGAATTTTCAAAGGAGTTCACCTGGGTGAAAATGGTCTTTGAGGTACAAATGCTTCACACCCCAACTTGTGGCTATAATCAGTTGTGCCAGAGGAACAGCCAAAACCAGCTGCTCCACGATGTCTCATTAGATCTCCCATTTTACACACAGCAGCCAAAGACAAAACAGGCAGTTGCTTGGCAGAAGCCTGAGGCTGCTTGGCACCACAGCACAAGCATGCTCTTAGCTCTGGCTGTGGCCAACCCCAGGCACAGAGAGAAGGAGAAAGAGAGGAGGAGGAGGAGGAGGCAGCGCCAACAGGCAGTGCCAAGCTTCATTATTGCAACAAGATTTACAGGTTGTGGGTTAGCTTTCTAAGCAGGTAACAATGCCTGAAATGATAGAGAAGGACGCACAGCATATCTGAACCTCTCAGGAGTGCTGTGAGGTCTGGAGAGCCATAAGCAAAGGGAATTGTGTCATATCCATGCTACTTTCAAGTCTGGAAGTGGGCTCCCATCCCTTGGTGTTTCTGTGAAAACAGAGGTCTAGCAAGCCAGCCTTTCAGTGCTTCATAGCATAGAGAAGGATTTTGAGTGCTATAATTGAAAGATTAGCTACAATCACCCCAAGCTCCAGTTCAGATTCAGATAACCACCATGACTGAGTTCCATAGTAGCTATACATTTTGAAAGATTAGCTACAATCACCCCAAGCTCCAGTTCAGATTCAGATAACCACCATGACTGAGTTCCATAGTAGCTATACATTTCAGTTACTGTTACTCTATCAAAATGCATTTATGCAAAATAACCATTGTAAAGGAAGCAGGCAGTTTAAGAGGGAGACCCTATTATTTTATGGATAGTCTGTCTTGCAATGCATGTTTCAAATGCAAATTTGAAATGCATCTTCCACTTTGAGATTAAGGTTCCAACTGATACACTCTAACTTTAGTAGTCTCCTGTGTTGAAGAAGACACTACTAACCCCTTCAAAATAATATCTCAGAACTCTCATTGCAGACCCCTGTGGCTCTCCACAGTGAAGTCGCAAAAACTTTTAGCAGATCCTGCTAAAATAATTAATTTATTTAATTAAATAAAGTGAAGTCTGTGGATCTTTTGTTCTTTGCTGCTTTGGCATCTTACTTGTTTCCTCAAGACTTTTGTTAATAGTCCTAAGAACCACTCACGACTTCTGAACATTCTGGGCAGTGTCCACCTGCACTAGAATGTAGAGTACAAACGTTTGTATTTGGAAGCCTCACACTTATCTTCCTCCCCTGAGACTTTTGCTTGGTTTTTGGGCTCCAAATGTTTCAGCAGCTCTGACATGAAGGAGCAGACAGATCAGTGCTGTCGCTATAGGACACAAAAGAACACAGACACACACTGCAGTTCAGGTGATCAGAAGAGAGGAGAAGAGGGTTTATTTTTTCTGACTCCAGTATTTATAGTTTTCCAAAAGTGACAGTGGATTGGACAGTGGCAGTGCCACCTCTCCAAAGACACTGGACAGACAAACAGTCCATCAATTTTTCTCCTCCTCTATGAAGGAATGCAAAAACACTGAGGTGTTTACAGAAAGTGTGTGAGAAAGTTCTTCACAAATATGTAAATATCAGAAGGCTTAGAAAGTCTTACAAAAATCAGGGCGACACAGTGCAGTAGAGCTGTAGGACTCAGGATAATGAGGCTGCTTGCCAGATAATTCCAGCAGGAACAGTATGCCTTCTTCAACCCCTTTAATCTACAGAGGGAACAATTATATTCTCAAATCCACTCATTGCTTGGCCAGTTAGTTCCCTTTGTCCAATGAAGATTTTTATAAGTATCAACTCTTAAACTTAACTGCATGCTCAGCCCTTCCCAGTCACCCTTGGACACAAAAGATCTGGGATCACCATTGCCACCTAAGCCTCACCATCAGACCTACAGGCTGAAGCATTTCTGCAGGCTTCAGGAGTAGTCCTTTCACCAAACTGAGCTGAGCAAATCCTGCAAGTAAACATTTAACTCTGATCTGTGGTTTAGGAAAAATCTCTTGGAAAATATGCCCCACAACTGTCTGGGACAAACTGCAGAATGCCCACACTGTATCCTGAAATGTCTGAGAAGAAAATACAGACCTCTGAGCACTTTGACAAATAAGTGGTGGCTGTGCTTGTAGAGAACATGTTTATACAAGAAATTATGAAAAGTGTAAAATAATGTCTAAAAGAAATAAGCCCTCAAGGGTGCAGCTCTTCTTAAAGGAGAAAAGCTAAAAAATAATTATAATTTGCAGTGTGTATCCTTCTGTACCTTTGAATGTGTTGAGGTTTTGGAAGTTCCTCACTCTTACACGAAAATATTTTCAAAACATAGTCCTCTTAAGGTATTTTTTTTTCTTTCCAGTGTTAAGCAGAAAAAAACTAAACTAAACTAAACAAAAAACAAACAAACAAACAAAAACTCAAATAAAAAAAAAAATACATTAATGTCTAAATCACAATCCTTGCAGTGAAAGTGAATTGAGGACTCTCCAAACAATGCCAAGTATGAAGAAGCAAAGATGTTTTCTCCCCCCTTAATGTTTTAGGGTCTTTTTCCCCCACATAATATGAAACTAAGTCTTACAACAAATCTGGCAGGATTTCAGGCTGAAGCAGAATACTCCAAACACCTCAGCAGCATTGATGGAAATCTGTATAACCCCTACAGGTACAGAAAGTGACACCATTCCTTCAGAGAGCATGTAAGCCATACATCATGAACGTGTACACCAGAAGCATGTGCTCTGTACGGAGAGAGGGAGGATGGATAGGAAGTGAACGCACTTTCAGGGTAGTGTAACACAACCCTCTCCTCTGTCGTTCCCTTCTCCTGGCATCAGGGTGGATGTAATTCTTCTCATGCATTATTGATGGGCCCAAAAGCCTGCCAAGCTTGCCTGCTTTTTTTGTGACAGACAAAGGAGGGTACATAGATGGCACCTCTCAGTGCTCGGGGCTCTGCTTTCATTAAGAACATTTTCTGCCTGTTCTCCAAGGGCACCCTCTGTCAGAGACTGCCACGCAATAAAGAAAATATGGCTTTGAAGTCCAGTGAATAGAAACAAAATGAATTAGCGTTCAGGTGTTCGTGCAACCTGATTACAAAGGCCCAATTCAGTGGCGTCCTTCACACCTTTTCACTTGTCCCTGCATAATCTCTACACATCTTTAAGGCTCTCTGCCTTTCTAGTCCCCCTCCTCCCTGTTCCCCCCATCCCTTTATTTCCTAATGCTTGCAGGTCCTCCAGGAAGACACAAGCACTTACAGTTGTTGAGTGATTAAATATTTATAATCAGGGCAATGAGTGAGGTGTTGAATAATAAATGCTAAGGTTGAGGCGGCCTTAGATAATTTCTTCATCCACAGCCTCTTTGATTCTAAGGCAAAATTCTTTTAATTAACAATAACCTTTTCCCCCTTTTCTTTTCTTTTCTCTTTTCTTTTCTTTTCTCTTTTCTTTTCTTTTCTCTTTTCTTTTCTTTTCTCTTTTCTTTTCTTTTCTCTTTTCTTTTCTTTTCTCTTTTCTTTTCTTTTCTCTTTTCTTTTCTTTTCTCTTTTCTTTTCTTTTCTCTTTTCTTTTCTTTTCTCTTTTCTTTTCTTTTCTCTTTTCTTTTCTTTTCTCTTTTCTTTTCTTTTCTTTTTTCTTTTCTTCTTTTCTAACTTCTTCTTCTTCTTTCTCTTCTTTTATTTTTTTAGCAGCTATGACAGGCAATAGTCCTTTATCACTGTTTCTTTCATGAACCTTAACCTTGACAAAGTTCTATACCTGTTATTATAACCTTCGATAGACATGCATAAAATTTACATTGGTTGTTACTTGCTCACACGTGGCTTTTATATCATGATGTGACTATTGGGGATGTCCTGTCCAGGACTAGGAGTTGCACTTAATCCTTGTGGGCCTCTTCCAATTCAGCATATTCTGTGATTCTGTGATATGGAAAAAAATATGCATAAATACATCTATTTACCTTTATTCATTCAAACTCCTCTACATCATCTAGTATTTACTTAAGAAATGGTTACTCAACTGCTGGGACAGTTACAACATGTGATGAGGATAAGTGACGTATAAAATCTCTTTAAAGAGCTGACATTGTAGCTAACACTGCACTTAACAGAGAAAAATCTAGATTATTCAGAGGTATCTTTTGATTTGAGCTAGGAATGAATTTAGTGTTTAATATATTTCTTTCCTCTCCTTAATTTCCTGAACCAACAGCATTGGAGCTTGGGCCTTTTTGCATTTTATTTCCTAAGAATATATACTTTAAAAACAAGAGTGCTGTTTTCCAGAATCAAGTGATAATTTCAGTTTGAGGGAAATGAAGTTATTCGTCTTTAGGAAATGGGGATACTTGTGGTACGGAGAAAAAGCCTGTAAAAGTGATACCTCATGAGATCAGAAATGCAGCAGCAAGAAAGAAGATTTTTGCTTCCCACCTCTCCTTCCAGTTACACTCATGGCTATGCAGCAGACTGATTTGTCATTTCTGAATGCTAGATTTCATGGAGAACTGCTGGTATAGCACAGACAAAGCAAAATACAAAGCAATGACTCCTGTGATCCAGGGTTCACAGAGGCTAAACATGAAATGACCAAAACTAGGAAAAATGCATTCAGCAATAGGATTTGGAAAAATAGCAAAAATATATCTGACAGTTAGGAGCTTTGAAGCATTTCAGTGTCAAAGAGGACTTAACCTGAAGCATAAAACTAACAAAGAAGCATTAGGAACCCCACAGTCTGTCTCTAATCATGTCACTCCGAGGGCTATATCACTTAACTCCTCTCAAAATGAATGTCACTGTATTTCTAAATGCAATGACACTGTTTTGAATCTTGGTAAACAAATGTTCTGTATTATTCTAAGATCTTCAAATTAGAAAGGAACCGGAAAACATTCAAAAGGCAAAGCAATGTAAAGGTTTCTGTATGATGCTCCTTGCCTCTCACAGTCTTCCCCTTGCTCCAAAGTGCACACTTTTCCACAGGTCACAGCTCCTTCAGGAAACACCCACCTGCTCTGCCAAAGTCTTCCCCCCAGGCTGCAGTGTGGCCATCTCCTCCACCATGGAGTACCTCATCTTTGTTCTTCTCCTCCTCCTCCTGATCTTGGTGTTCCCTCTGCTAATTATCACTCTTTTTGTTCCCTGCTCTTCCTCTCTCTGTGCAACATTTGCTGCCCTTAAATATGCTTTCCCAGAGCACCAGTTTGGCTGATGGGTGTACCTGTGTCCTGTACCTGTGTGGGGCTGTTGCAACCAGCTCTTCAGCAGAGGGCAACCCCAGACTCTTCTCGTGGAGGCCACCTTGAAAACCCCTGCTGCCAGAACAGATATCCAAAATAAGATAAAGAATTTAGCACAAAATTAATTTTTCTGAATGTGTAATCTAACATGCTGTAGCTGTATGCTGATGAGGAATATTTCTACTGATGCATTCTGTTGTTTGACTTTTCAGCTACAAACACATATAAAGAGAAATTAAGCTGTCCACTTAAGCTCAGTCATTGAAATACAAAAGGGAATAGGGTTTGAGTTTAAATCAAAACATCTTCACACTGGTGATTCACTCTATAATGCAAACAATAAAGCTGCTTTGGTCATATTATCTCATATTATCATATTATCAATCACTATATCAAGTAATTTGAAATAGCATGACATCCAAGAGAAAGCAGAAGTTGGCATTGATATTTCAAGGATCAAAATGGGGACACTCTGGCAGACTAAAAAGGTCACCAGGGATGAAAATGTTTGCTCTATTTGCATGTACAGCTTCAAACAGAGGTACAGTGCAACAACAGAAGCAGTAAACTGAGCTTTCTGGAGGACTTCTTCTTTGTTCTTGTTGCTGAACACTGTTCATGTTGTAATCCTATCCTCTTACTCAGCTTCATGCTGCATGACTACTTCATCTTCTTGTTGCACCTCACCAGGCTTCAAGAAATCAGTCTTTAATAAATTCCTGTGTTTACTTATGTTTATGGACCATTTATCTGCAGAAAGATGAGGAGAAAATATGAATTCTGTATGGAGAAATTTCCAGAAACCTATCTGGATGGTAAATTCTCCAGAGCAGCTTGCATGGTGGCAGTTTGTGATGGTGTTCTCTACGGCTTCTATTCTCATCATACATGTACAATAGTTGTCACAAAACTAATTTGTTCAAACTAATTTGATTTCTTTCACCTTTTTGGTATTTACAGAGGGGGAAAAAAACATCCCTAAGTCAATTCTCTTAAATGAACTCAAGCTTTTAACCTTTGCTTTCTTGGAATTTTCTATTTACTTCTCATAGCCTTTTCTGTTTCCAGAACTGGAAACTAGAGATACTTTACTAGAGATACTGTGTCAACTTCTAGTTGTAAAATGCTGCAAACCCACCAGTTTCAGGAGAGTTGCTTGTGATTTTCATTGTTCAATAGAGATGAAAAGTGAGTATGAAGAAAATGTCCCATTTACACTTGAGAACGTTACACCATTCATTCTTGAATATTCTGAGTTGAAACATTACAGGGTTAAGGCTGTGTTATCATGGTAGAAAGAAAGAAGGAGGCCTCAAGGTGGACAAGATTTATTCCTCCCTCAAAACATAGTCTTTTGCCTCAAGTGACCTATTATTCTTACAACTGAGTCCAGTTTTGAATCAGACAGAATACTTACAAGTAATTTTTTCTCCTGAAGAGGACCATTTGGACTGTATATGTTGGATAACATCCTGTGCACCGTGAATAATGAGAAAGGTTTCATAGAGGTCTTTGGGCTTGTAAGGAGACAGCACAGAAAAGACAGGCCTTGTAACTAGACAAGATCTTAGCCCTCTGCCTCATTCAGCCACTGATTTAACAGAAAAGTAAACCACTTCTTCCCTTTCCCCTACACTAATAATTTTCTGGAGTAGGAGCTGCTACTTTATGTGCATCTCCTACCAGCAAGGGTCCGATCTCAGTCAGAGCTTTGTGATGATATCATAATACAAAAATATAATGATGAGGATGGTAACAATAATGGCAATGGTAAAAGACAAGAAAAAGTCATTCAGAACTCTGTTGTAAACATCTCAAAGTCAGGAGCAATCTCCAGATTTAAAAACAAATCTCACTTCATGGAGAGAAAATTATTCCATGTGACTAACTAAGTTATGCCAGTGTCTCAACACAAAATCTACATAAATATTTGTCTCCTAATAGTGTTCATTTATGTGATACTTCATGCTCCTCACTTTCCCTTTGTCAGGCTCATCTTTCTATAAGATTTCAGGTACCCTGAGATGGCGCATTACAAAGCAGAAGTGTGCATGCCACAACTAGAGCAGTGGATGGGAAAAGGTTGCCTAGAATTGCCTCCTAATTTCGTTTCCTCTCCCCACCAAGGGGTAATTGCTAAACCACCAACAGCTAAATAGATCCATCAACAGATGCCAAGGCTGCTGCTAGGTTTCGGTCATGTCTTTCCCAGTAGGGGCCACTACAGAGCATCAAATAGGAAGAAAGACTGGGAAGAGAAAATGAGTACGGTATAACAGAAGGAACCAGGTAAATATAAAAAATGCTTCACTGGAAGATTAATCCTTCCTGTAGTCCATCGTTAAAGTAATAAAAGGTTTATGATTCATTTCTTACATTATAATGGAGGAGGCAATTAGTAATTACTGGATTTATAGTATTTGTTGTGTTAACTCAGCCAATAAAATACACAGCAAAACTGTTTTTCTGAAGCACATTCATCGCAAAGTAATGTTCTTGAAGCATTAAAAATGCAATCTAGTGCACTGCACTTCATGTATTATTACAGAAAGAAGGATGGTTCTCCAATGTACACTGAGGTATTAAGAACTCAAATATTTTAATTTTTTTCCTATGCAATTTTTTTTCCCCAAAGGAAGTTTAAACAATCTAAGTAATCTCCAGTAATAAGATTTAGCACAAAACCGTACATCTGCTTAATATCTATTGTTAAAAACTAAGCACCCTTTCTCAAACTTCCACATCTTTCCTCTTAATGTACAATCAAGTTTGTATCTTTCCTTCACATGGGAAAATGGTCGGACTGGCACGATCTTCTCTGGCTACGGAACTTCCTTTGTATCTGCCCTAATAATTCTTTTTTTTACTTCCACTAAAGTATTTAATTAAAGTAGTATTTGTTCCAGTAGTATTTTTGTCCTGCTGTGAATCAGAATTCCATTATTATACATTCGTCAGCTATATGTAAAGATTTACATTCTGGAACTGCTAAAAAGTAAATTTTATATTAAAATAGCTTTTAATATATAGGAAAAATTTAAGCTGAATTAACAAAAAATGAAAGTATTATTTATGTTACATTCTTCTATCTCACCTACATGTACTTTGGAGTGCAAGATCTTGGAAAGTGATTGCTTTATAATGTTCAGTTATTGGGCTTCTATCCATGAGCTAAATTAAACATGTAGAATAATAGAAAACACATGAATTTCCATCCAAAAAACACAATCATCTTTCACTTCAGCCAAAGGAAAGTATACAATACACACCATTCATCTAGAGGGACTCTACAGCCAGGGAGGGGAAAGGGAATGGAAAGAGGTGAAGTCTGATGAAACCCCTCCAACTTAAGCAAGGCGCTTTTCTAAATCACTACTATAAGGGTAACCCCCATAAAATTCAGGATTGCCAATTCCCCTGCTAATACAGTTTCCTACACATTCTCTAAATGTTTTCATTTGCAAAAATAGGATTGACTTTCCCTCCACTGAAAAAAAGCCTAGCAAAATAATCCTTGATCATCAAGGCAGGAACGGCCCTGTAATGCAATTTCCTTCTAAAAGTTCTTAAAACTGAATTCAGAGTTAAACTGTCATGCATAGCACTCCTCAGGGGTTCCTGGAAAACCATTTCCCCATCTGAGTATGTAACTCTGTGAAACCAAAAAGGGAAGCAGTCAATCTTGTCAGCTGTTTCTAGTCAAAAGTTTTTTGACAGAGTTATAATTCTTAGAAATAAATTTCTGCTATGGAATTAAGTTCACTAGAGTAAAAACTGTTGGAAAATTCAAAATTCTCAAAATTACTGGAATAAAATTTCTTTATTCACCTGACCATTTCTTTAACTCCATTGTTTCCAGAATTTTCATCAGTACTACAGATTTTCAGATTCTATGTGAAAAAAGTAAACTGTAATCTGAACTTTTTGGGGAAGACAGTAAAAGCTTACATCCTCCAACACTAGTGACAGATCTACTGCAAATGCATTCTTTGCTACATTGGAGAAAACCTTATATAAGCAACATGTAAAAAACCCCAAACAATATGTTATCTAGCATACTCTTTATCACTGCTTCCTTAATATGGTTTCAAACCTAAAGAAGAGCCTGTGTGCCTTAAAGCTTGTTTTTTAACCAACCATATCAGTTGATCTAATAAAAGATAATGACTCGACAAACCTTCTCTTTAAAAACATTTCACACAGTCTAGCTAGAGACAGAGAGGGGAAAATTAAGTTCACAAGCCTTGCTTGTGAAGTCCCATCGAAGGGCCGATGAATTTGTCTGGATGCAATATGTAATAACCAACCCTGTGAAAAAAAAAGGCAGAAGCTTGCACAGCATCTGCTTTGCAAACTTAAATAACTTGGCCATTTAAGTTGGTTTGTTTGGTCTATTACATATGGCAAAATGATCCAATTGATGCACTCAGTACCATCAGTATTTCATTTTAAAAAACTAATCTGTTCTCTTCCCTTCCCCTCCCCATGTTGATGGAGGATCAGTTTAATATCTGGATTGCTGGCAATGCACTTGAGTGCTGGTGACTCAGATAGATGGGAATGCTCCCTCTGAGTCAGTGTGGAGCCAGCCTCCCAGCATGGTGCTTGGGGACACTCTGGTGCTTGAGCTGCAATCATTTAGATCAGAGAAAACCAAAGCCCTGAACAGTTGCGGTCACTTGAAATCAGATGGAAAAAACAGAGATACTACGCCAGTATCCTCAGCAAACTCAAAAGAAGACAATAATTGCATGAGGCCAGATCTGCTCACACTCTGCCAAGAACCTTGATGAGATAAAGATAGTCTTCTTTGTTTTCTGCCATTAAATAGTCAAGCTCATTATTTTTATTTTTGAAAAAGTTGCTATATTACACACAAGAAGTGGTTGCATTTCAGTGCTGCGCAAAGTGATTCTGTTACGTATAAGCTATAGGTTTGCACATGACAAGGAATAAATCAGCCTTAGACGTGCTTTTGCATAGACTTCAATGGAGTTTAGAGTTGTTCTAGACTCTTTAAATTATCTATAATTCATCTGAAAGAAAACAAAAGGAATTTAATCACAAATTAATTCTTTTAGAAAAAAATACTGCACTACCATTTCTTCTCCTGGCCTGTAAGCTCTTTGCAAGCAAGACCCAGAATCTTACTTTGTGTTCACTCAGTGCATAGCACAGTCAGCTCCTCTGGATACATGAATGATGTATCTCAACAAAGCTATCACAACAGCGATAACCCCAATGACAATGATGTCCATGATAACAAATTCAACACTTTCCAGTGAATAACACATATAATTATTACACTCCATTTCAGTTTATTATTCAAGTATTTTTAGTTTCCCTTAGCAAAAGTTCATGTCACTGACAATGCATCCAATTAAATACACAAAAATGAACATCTGCAAAATTTCAAGCTACCAAGAAAGCACTGATACTTTCTTTCTTCAGGAAAAAAAGGGGACAGACTGACAAGGAAGTTTTTTATCTTTTTTTCACTCTGAAACACTACAACTCTTGTATCCACCATCCCCCCCATTCACATAGTTGCATAGTTAGTTGGCAATTTACTAGGAAATCATCATGTGCACAGAAAACCATCTGAGAAACAAAATCAATTCAGTGAAAGGGAGAATAACACTAACATTTCAAAGTGTTCTGAGTTGCACAGGTCAGGGAAAAAAGATTATGGCATTTATAGTCAAACAAATAAACATTTACTTTTGCACTGTTTCAAAATGGAAAAGCATGTTTCCTGATACATGAAGTTCAAATGAAATTCCCCATAAAGTATATGTTGAGATCCTGACCTGAGAACTCAAGTGGCAGGATAGACCTCAATGCAAAATTAAAAGGAATGAGTTCTCCACCCACCAACTTCAGCAGCACTGCTAGACACCATCATAATTAATTGAGCCTTGATATTTCATCAGTCGCTGATTACGGAGTGGAGCCAAGTGGAACATTTCACACAGAAAGTGAGGCAATGTTTCAACAGTGTCAGGGAAAAAAAAATCACTTTTCACACAGCATTGTTTTGTGAATTTTGACATTTGATTTCACTTAGCTGAATGAAAAATAGAGACAGAGAAGGTGAGCATGCCAGAGAGGGAGCGACAAGGCTCAGGCAGTTCACATGTTTAATAGCTGAAGAGATGGGAGCAGATTCTCCATTTGACCAAAGTTTTGTTGTATGCAAAGAAGAGACCTTTTGGGAAAACAACCAGCACTCCGATATTTTGACTAGACTCAAGACACCGACTCCCAGCCCAGAGCAGTACGAAGAATGTTCCACATCTCTCAGGTTGGTCAAGGTCCCCCAGTGAAATGCTGAATAGCTGAGCATAGGTGAAACAGACACTGAAATATAGCCCTTGACATCCAGTGACTTGTTTTGGAGGGAAAGCCTTGCCCAAGAGCAGCTGCACCAGGATGTGGTGCCAAGCCGCCTCTGCTATAGACATTTGTGTGGCAGCTCATAAGTGGAGAGCTGGTTTATAAAGGGAGTTGAGAATAAGTGTTCATTTTTATGCCAACGTGCACCTCAGCTCTGCTCAAGTTCCTCAGTATCTCATGGCTTTCCAGGAGCAAACCCTCTTCTGTTTGAAGAGTTTTGACACTGATTTTAGTGTAAGCTTTAAGGAGTTTTGGAGGGTGTTGCATGATGGGTTTTTTTTTTTTGTCCAGACACTCAATTCAGGAAATCTCTCTGTTCCTCAACAGTATAATCCTTCGGTATGTGTGGGGTCTACGTGTTGGGATTTCAGAGAATCACAGAATATTCTGAGTTGAAAGGGACCCACAAGGATCATTAAGTCCAATTCTTAAGTGAATGGCCCATAAGGGGGTCAAGCCCACAACTTTGGCATTATTAACACCAGGCTCTAACCAAATTTGTTTAAATTTAAGTATCAGGGGGGAAAAATTCATGTTTTAGCTATTTTTGATTGCGTAAAATCTGTATGTACAAATGCAGTGAAATGTATTACCCTCATATAGAAAACATTTTATTCAACATGATGTAAACAGCTATTTTTGTTCATTTTGCTAGGACTAGGAGTGCTTTGGATGAAAGAAGGTGGGGGGAGGAAATACTGGCATGTGTGAAATGTTGGAGAGGAAATGTAAGAAGAGAGAAATCAGAACATGACACACAATAGGGCTACAGAAAGAGCAGCTGATAAAAAAAGATAAGCATTGAAGAGGAAATTAAAAGACAATAACTTATCCACTTGGAATTGATCAAGAAACAAGAGCATGTATGCCTGTAGTAACATCTCCATCTCCCATTGGCAGTTCCTCCAAGATCCAGGGTGTTCCCTGAGTTCTGGCTGACATCCAGCTTGGGTAATTATATTCTACTTACATAAAATTCCCCTTGCAGTTTCAATTGGACACCACCTTGCATCCCAAACTGTTCTGCAGTGTGGTTATGCCTGCTGCACAGCAGAGATGGCTACATTTCAGCAGGGAGCAAAGTTATCTCTTTATATAGTTCATATACTCTGTTATAAAGCACCTGGGACCCTTCTGCATCAAACATGCTGTACACATTATGTTATCAGTAGTATTCAAGTTATTAGGAGAAATAGTATACAGTCATCATTTATATACTGAGACAATAAATTCTCTGTTAAGTAGGGTCTAAGCTAAATCACACTGCCATAGTAGTGCTCAGATGGAATTGAATGGCACAGTTATAAAAGTAATTGAACAAGCCAGTATGGCTACAGCAGGGGAAAGTAAATCAAGGGCCTAGATCCTCAGCTTAAGTAAAATAGATTAATATAAACTCAGCTATTTACACCAGTGAGGAATTTGTCTCAAGAAAACAGGCTAGCAAAGAGAGAGTGACCATCCTTCCCAAAGTTTTAATGCTTTTCCACCCAGCGACAGCAAGCAGGCAAGTGCTGATTAACTGTGTTTAAGCAGTAGTTGCAGACTTAGGGGAGGTTCCGAGGCCAAAAAATTAGAGAAAGGGGAAACATGCACATGCACACACACACACAAGCAAAGAGCCAGTGAAAGAGAAAATAGAGATTCAGAATGTAACTAGGATTGCAAAAATGACCCACAGCAGTCAGCTGACACAGGTGAAGAAGTCAGAAGAGGGGAATTGTGCTGTTTCCCAGTAGCTTGAAAAGAAATGTGACTGCTTATTAGTTTGGTTTTTTTGTTGTGTTTGTTTTTGGTTTTTTTACATTTAGATCAAAAGGGCATTAAGTAATTCAGTCCATGTGTTTACACAGAGAACAGTATTAGCATGGGGATGCATGGAAGCCACATGGGAATATCTGCTAAATGAGACTACACTGAAAACAGCCATTCAGCAGTCTTGCAAAACCACTGTATGGAGGAGAGTTGACCACTGCATAATTCAGCTAAGTGAAAGACAAAGTCATTGAGTGACTGAGTGCAGTAGCTTGTGAGGCACGGACAGGTTTACTGTGCAACTCGTTTAACCTGTTACTTTTACAATTGCTCCACATCAAGTATTAGGGGATGGTGCATAATAGGTATTACAGTGAAGAGTGTGACAGAAAAAGATAATCAGTTAGTTTGAAAGGTAATCAATGCAGAAAAACCAGATCATTCAGCTTCTAGAATTTCAGAGAAGTGTATTTAAAATATTAAAAAAAAAAAAAAAAAAGTTTAAATTAATTTCTGGTAAATTGTTGTTTTTTTTTTTCCTGATTATGTTTTTGGGCTACTGAAGAGCCACCAGCACTCCATTTACTATGTCTTATTGTAAAACATAACATGAAAAGGACTGTATAATGAAAGACAGACATTTTTCAGAGCACGATTTTTCTGCTGAAGAAAGCTCATTTGGACCTGCAAAGTAGACATATGAGAGGAACCAAAAACTTTTCATCCTTACTTAAGTTAGAGATAAGGAATTTTTGAGACACAGCATCACCAGCCAGTCAAGGTAAGTGATCGTCCTGCTTTGCTCTGCCTTGGAGCATCCTCACCTTGAATATTGTCTCCCCAGGCTCCCCAGGGCAGTAGCCACAGCCCCAAGCCTGACAGAGTTCAAGAAGCATTTGGACAACCCTCTCAGGCTCATGACGTTTTTCTTGGGGTGTCCTATGTAGGGCCAGGAGTTGGACATTAATGATCCTGATGGGTCCCTTCCAACTCAGCACATTCTATGATTCTGTGAGGCTCTGTGGAATACATTATTGTAGACGCTGTTTCAAAAATCTTGTCAAGGTGTAGGTAAAAATTCTATTTTGTGCCAGTATTTGGCATCTGCTAAAGGAGAAGGAAGGTCAGTCAAGGAAGTGATGAGTTTAGCTCCTGTTTTATAAATGACCAGCCAGGCCTGCTACAAACTTCAGAATAAAGCAAGATTATAAACAAATCAGTTGAAATTGATTCAAACAATTAAAATCAGACTCCAGGGAACACACTGACTACAGTCAAAGAGTGATAGATTTAAATGGGAAACAATGCTACATAGCATAATTTCTTTCAAAATAGGAGAAACTTTAAAGTACAACAGCTACTTCATACTCAGAAAGAAAAGATTTTTTCAGAAACACCTAAAGATAATTGGGAATAAAGCTTAAGAAGATGGGTCAAGGAATATTTTTGTTATTATTTTGTACGTACTGTGAAGTATCTTGTTGAATTACAGAACCACATATCTGAAAATCTTACTAAAGCATCAGAGACAAGGCTTAATTCTTTATTGTGGGCCTGCTAATGCTCTTCAGAATTAAGCTAAATTACTGTGTCTTTCAAGACTCATATTTTTGACAAATGTCTAAGACTTCTTGATCTTTACCATGTATTTTACACTGGTTCACAAGCTAACTTTTCAAAAAATTAGCTTTTAATTTTGCACCTTGCATTTTGTCAACTGAATTCTTGTGAGCTTTGGGTTAGCAACTTTAAGCCTCTGCTTCACAGAGCCTAATTAAATTAAATCAACTGAGTGAAAAGGCAGCCTCTCAGGTCTGCACTAGAACAGGAGCAAGTCCCAGAGGGACGAGGAAGGGTAAGGCAGCAGCATGCAAGCTTCCCCCTTCCCCCTTCCTCTTTGTGGAAGCTGTCCTAGGCACTGTCCAGGAGGCTGTCAGCTGAAACCGGCGGCTGCCATCAGCTAACACTGGGCACATGAAAATGAGCCAAAAAGACAACAGAAGGAGAATGGAAGTGCCAATGTCCTCAAAATTCTGGCACTGAATGGAAATAAAATATCCTTTATCTACCTCACTAATTTGTTTGATTAAGGGGATGCGACTTATCCCCATACATTGGGGACTGGTGAGAAAGCTGCTGGGAGATGGCTTTTGAAATCATGTGTGCCATTGATTGCAGCTCCCAGTCTGTGGGCAACAACTACTGTATTATCCCCTGATTAGTAAAATGGTCTCACTATAGGAAAGTCTGTGAAGCTGGGAAAGCTTAGGGTAATTTCTACTCATATGTGCCACAAGGTTTCAATCAGCAGACATAATTTGGGGTCATAGTAGTTATCATGTCAGGTAAAGGTGGAAGTTTAGAAAACTCACCTTCACAGGTCTATTTTTTCATACTGCAATACAAGCCCACGGGTTAAAGACTTAAGCGTCCAAGTCAGCATTCACAATTGTAACTGGAAATTATTTTGCCGTATGCATAAATATGGCAGTAACCTTTCCTCTTTGAATGTGATACAGTCTTGTGCTAAGTGGCTGAAAACCTGGATGCATTGAGCTTAAAGGAGATATGTCTGCAGGGAGAAGTAATGTGTGTTAATAAACTGATTATTAACATAAAGAGAGGGGGACATTTCAAAAAACATAAGTGCTTTCAAGCACACAAGCTCTTCTTCAGGACTAAATTTCACGTTCTTATACTCCTTAAACTCAATGGGAGCTTTAGCATGAGCTCATTCATCTCTCACATTTAAATTGCTAATAGAAAGGATGTAAGATTCATCCTAAAGGAAATGAAATTACCTACCATTAGAGAAATAATGGGGTTGTTCTAAATAAAGCCTCAAGTGCTGGAGCATCTTGACCCAAAATGGGTGTAGAGTTCAGAGAAGGCAAGTCAGAACACTTTTTAGCATTGGTTTACCCACCTGTTGAACGGGTCTAACAGTCAACCTCAGGAAAACAGAGAGGATTAATTAACATATCTGATGTTCTCTGAGATTCAAGAGACGAGAAAGAGTACAGTGCAAAATACTGTTCTTATTTTTGTCATATTGGTGATCCGCAGCTCTGTGGGGACAGGAACTACTGTCTGATTCAGCAGGCAAACAGATGCAAAAGCCACTGAGATTTCCCTTTGTTGTGGGCTGTCAAATGTGTTTTTATTTTTATTTAATTATTGGCCTTTATTGGGAGTGAGTTCCGATTCTGAGTGCTTTCATGGGACATCCCACCAAGGGAACGGCTGCAAAGTAGGTCAGGTACCACAAATGTAACCAGGCAAGTCACTCAGGGGAAGTTCAGCTGTTTCAAATAAGTCAAAGACTACAGCCTAGAAGCCGGTGATTAAAGCTTAGAAGCCATTACTGAAGCCACAGCATGATAGGCCTAAATCACTCCAGCAGTCAGATAAAGTTGTGCTATTATCAGTTTTCAGCCATCATGATAAAATTCTGATCCTGACAACCTTACTCATATCAGGCATGGTCCCTTGCCTGGCAAGGAGACCCATTTGCTGTGTTCACACATCATAATTGAGGTCTGAGCCTAGAATAAATAAAGGCATATGAAAGACACTCAGTGCTGTAAACATTAGATAAACTTTGCCTAGGCATTTGAATTTTTCTCCAAATTGAGCTTGTTCATTAAATCTTTTGTGGTTCTTACACAGGTAGGACATAAAATATTGTCAATCACCTTACGTAATTAAATGAGAGTTTGTAATTAAATAGCCTCAATATTTGTTGAATTTGAGCTATCTTCCCTCATTCACAAAGGAAAAATAAATCTGGAAGAGATACTTTGATTTTTTTTAAGAGCTAACTCATACACACCTGTTCACATCTGCCTAATTCGACAGTCAGTTATAATAATCAATTCCCAATCCAGCCTCTTCAATCTATGTAATCATTGTTCTTCTTTAGCAGCACAGTTTCTTAAAAGGAGCAGTGGTTGGTGTTACACTGGTCTGAAAAGGCCTACATTTCATCAATTTCCTTACCTCACTGCTGATCTTTGCTAGCTTCAGTTTTTGCCTGTGCTTATGTTTTTATAATGTGTTTCCTTTGCTCTGGAATGGAAAACAGAAAAGAAGCCTGGGTTTGATGTTTTGGTTTTTTTAATGCTTGGTTGGGTTGTTTGTTTTTGTTTTGTTTTTTTGGGTTTTTTGTTTGTTTGTTTGTTTGGGTTTTTTTTTTTACCTTTAACATACATTTTGATTTAGATATCAAATTGGTCTTAATGCTGATTTTTGACAAAACTAATTGTACCGGCAGTGCCCTATCCTGCAGTACTTTCCCCTTGACATCCTGGGCTGTTACATGTTCCTGGGCAGGCAAGCCTTACAAGGATGCTGTTACACAGCTCTTGTTTAGTGTTTAGATCTTTAATATTTAGATCTTTAAAGTGTTTTGTGTCTACTTCTAGCAGGCTTTGTGCCAGTTCCACAACAATGTAGCTGAATCAGTAACTTGGAGCCAGTTCCATGATAGTGGGTCCAGCAGTCTGCTCTGGGTATGTATCTTGTGAGTCCTGCAGCCTGCATGCCTCTTTGCCAAACAATGATATAATCAATAAGCTGCCAACTCTTGGATCAAGGATGTATCCAAGATATTTTAGGCTTATCCAATTACTGAATAATTGTGTTTGCAATAACTAGCTCGTGTTCAGTACATTTGGTTATTAGAAGAAAGTTGATTGCTGCTGACTCTTTCAGTGCCAGTACAGCCAGAAAAGTTCTACTTTATTATGCCTCCACTAAACTTAGAAAAGTTACCTCTTAGTATTCCTATTTTTAGTGTCATGTCGTGACATGCAGATGATTCACACTGCTGTCCTCCAGCAGGGTTAGCGTAAAGGCTTTAAAGATATTGGCAGTATGCCTCAAATTTCCTCTTCTCCCCCTTATACAATTACAGAGCTTTAAATGATAGTCCCTAAATTCACAATCAACTCCTGAAGCCACCCAGTGAGACAGCAGGATGTGGGGCTATTCCCAAGCACCGATGAGTACTGAGTGCTGTGCTCCCTGAGTCCCCTCTCCCTGCAGACAGCAAATCACTACAACCTACCTGGCAGGTAAGGGCTCTCTTTGTTATGCAAACTGGTGTTTTGCAAGGCTTTTCACTCTGCAGACAAAGAAAGAACTTATAGACACTTTGGAAAGTAAAAACCAAAGAATTCTAGCCGTTCTGGAACAGTCCTGCTTCAGTGATTTCTTTGAATACAAGTGTAATAACTGCCCAAACAAGATAAAAAATGTTAATATATTTTCATGGTCATTCTTTTGGACATTTTGCATTCCAAGGAGATCCCAGGATGTAACAACTTTATAGCATGATTTGGTCGCATGTTGATTTTCAATCCACAAATTCAACAGGATTCCTTTGAGAAATTCTAGCAAAATTTTCTTTAGAAATCCTATTTCAAATAGATTGTTCCACTCACACACTTAGTAGGTAAGCATAAATAGGTTGCAAATGAAGCTGCATGGATTGAGTTTTTAAAATGTTTTTGTAACTCTCGATTCTCCTAAAAGGACTTCAGTTTTGAAATTTGAGGAGGACATCTAAAAAAAATCACACTAAATATGCTGGGCCAACAACCAAAAAAAAAATAATTCTTATTTTAGAGCAATATGCATTCATTGTGAAAGGGTGATGAGAGCAGAAGCAAATATCCATGGATCAACAAGTGAGTTTCAGTCTGCATCCAGGGGTGTGTTCCTTCATATAGCACTTAACACAAGCTCCCAGGAAACCAGAGGGTGAACATGGAGCATGTAACAGATGTAAGGGTTTTCAGTGGCGCTCGTTGTGGTTCAAAGAAGATACAGATGCATTTCAGTCAACAGCCAAAGGGAACCACATTCTCTCCTCTTTCCTGGAAAGAGATAAGGTGATGGGATAGTAGCAGCTCACTATGCAGAAGTAAAAAAAGGAAAGGATTAAAACAAAAAAAAAAAAGGAAAACAAACAAAAACAAAGGCAGTTGAAAACAAATGCTAACATCACTTTTAATTCCTTTTTTTTTTGTACTGACAGTTTTAAAAATCACTTAAAATCCACATAAAAGTACAGTATGTGGGTTTCAAATAAACACAAGTGGCCTACTAATGCACTAACGTGTGTGTAATTATTTTAAAATCTGGTTGCACAACAATGAACTCTGCTTTTCATCTTAATCTCATGGAGGAGAAAAGATTTCTGCGGTCTTGGTAAAATGCAATCCACGCCAGGCTTGGACTAGTCTGACCACCCAGGTTTGCCTTTTCATATATCTGATAGATGTGTTTTGACAAGTTATATTAAGTACAAAGCAGGCCACCAGAGCAGCATGTGGAGTTGATATAGACAGAGACAGAAAGGCAAATAACAGTATGAACACACTTTTGTAGGCAGTATTTGCCATAACAGAGTATCCCCCCCATACATCATATTACCACACTTTATGAAGGAAAAAAGTCAATGTAAGAAACAGGGTTTAAAGGCTTTCAAAAGGCAATATTTTATGCAGGATTTACAGTCTTTGCATCTCCCTTATCTGTGTCAGATTTGTTTTATTTTTTATATATATTTTTTAAGGTCTGAATTGTTAGCCTTCGTGAACCTTTCATTTTACATCGGTTCAGTTAAGAGGAATGCCAGAGTTTCCATTCCCACTCCATCCTTCACTTTCTATTAATACCAGTGTATGTTTCATTTAGTCAGTCCTCTGAAAACTGGTGCAGAAATTTCACAAGGGGAAAAAAAATGCTGGCACATGCACACCTGAATTGATTGCCCTTTTCTTTCACAACCATCTTGAGTACATCACCGTCATCCTCCAGAGTTCTCCTAAACAAGTTTTGGCAAAAGCAAAAACAAACACTATTTTACAACATCTTTGGATGCACTTCCAAAATGCAAAACTAATTAATCAGTAGTCTCTGAGAGACTCAGCTAAATGTGGCTGCCTCTTTGACACTGATCTCAGCTTTGATGTGAATATAGAAAGCATGTGAGCAAACCCCCTAAAAGAAGTAATGGGTTTCAATTATTTATTTGTTTGGAAGATGGGGGAGTATAAGGCTAGCAATAAGGACACAGCTAATCCTGCTTAAGCCCTCCTAAGTGCAAGGGTGTTTAACTCCCTGCTTCCTTACACTGTGTCTGCACAGGATGCAGTAGGATGCCTTTCTTGGGCTGTCATTGCGCCAAGTTCCTTATAAAGCAGGATATACTTAAAGGACATGTATACTGTCAAGCCACATATGAAGACTGTTATTTTTAATTATTCATTACCAACACTAGAGAGCTGCTAGCTCAACATATAGGCCTTTCCCCTTGCTTCGTTTAACTGTCATTGGTTTTCAAGTCAAGAGTGTGTATTCTAAGCGTTAGCTAGTCATTAGCATCATGTTCTCCAGACACAATATAATCATCCTAATAATTGATTGTAGTGAAGGTAGTCACTTGTATCCCATACAATTCTCAGCCATGAACTTTGTCCTTTGCAGTTTATTATGCACAGAGAAACATCTTGATGTTATAATCTATCTTCCTCACAAATTTACATCAAAGGGCAACAAGCTACATAGTGCTCCTTCAAAACAGACCACTTGTATGATGCTGTAAAAGCACCTGCTTTTCCTGAAAAGCATGTTATTAGCGAATGTGAAGCTAAAAAAAATTCACTAAGTGAAAGCCTTCCTCACAGAGATTATGAATGTATGGAGAAAGTGCACACAGGATTTTTCTTTGGAAATAAAACCTGTTAAAATAAAATAGAGTGACTTTTGTGTCACAAACAAGGGGGCTACATTGATACTAGACTGATTAAGAGAAACTGCCTGTAGAAGTAAGAGTAATCTACAATGCTTATGTGATAAATACCTTGGGAAAAATGCCTGCTTTCCTTGTTGACTGGATCAATTTAAAATCATTGCATGTTCTTAAATCATTTATAAGTTCTACTGTTTTTCTCTCCCCCTACACAGACCTGTCTAATACAATATATAGATAGTGAAACTTGGAAGTTTTCAAGATGTCTATTTATAAAGTTTTAAATCTGATTTGCCACACAAATTCTCTAAGTCTAAATATAGTCCTCAAAAGGTGCAAATGAAAAGGGACAAAAAGAAGTCACTGAAATATTTATAATGAGGAGAAAAAAAAAACAACTGTGGTAAACAGTAGTTAATTGTAACCCCATTTTCATCCTCTCCTGCTTCTAGCTCAAAACCAGTATGATAATTGACCTCTGGAAGATAAAATGGGAATCTTCTCTATTTACTTGATAGATTAGATTCATATACAGAACCCTTATTACAACAGTGATTAGACATTTATTTATATACAATGAATAAGTATCTTAAAAATCTGGGAAGCTTACTCATCAGTACTATACAGATACACTTTTCACCACCTTTAAGTACGAAAAGGGATTGCAGGAGTGTTGGACTGGAAAGACCTTCTTGGAAATTTATCCAGCTCTTATCACAAGAAGATGTAAGCACTACAAAAATCTTCAGAAACCAATCAGGTCACACAATTTCTACAAGCAGAATGAATAGGATTTAATAAGTCACTGTTGCCATGTCAGCATAATTCTGAAGTCAGGATCTCAGTGTGATGGACACTGAAGTATGAAAGATATTCACAGTTGAGTCAGCATAAAAAACTTTCTTATAAATAGGAGAGAAGTCAGGAAAATTGGTAATGTTTTCTCTGACGGAATGGAAGGAAATTTGAAATATCATTAAAGTATTGAAATATCATCAAAAGTATTAATTTACTATGTGTCTCAAATTACAATCCTAACTGGTTACTAAAAGATCACTCAAGCTTTTGCACATGCACAAAGCCTTAACAAGTTTATAAACTGTATAATTTCTGAGTTAATCACCAGACACTCTTAGCACAGAAAACATTGTTTTTTCCTGAGGACACCCAGCAGCAGCAGTTATTTTTTAAAGTTGTCATTCAAACCAGATGCCATTCAAACAAATTTATTCATAACTATTTGTTTTATTTCTATTTTATTGACTAGATTTTTTTTTTGCTTTGTTCCTGCAGAAGGATAAATGCTTCTATTTAGTTGTTGCACACAACAATAGGGCCTTAAAAGAGAAGCGAGAAGTCTAGTGAACTCAATGAGTTGTAACATTCTTTTTTACTGTAGTATTTTTGGTTGAAGGTGCATATGTCTTCCCATTAATAAAATACATACCAAAAATATACTTAGAAATAAATCAGCATTTTGCAGACATAGTAACATTGTGCCCACTATGGCATTAATTTGCAGTACGGATATTATGACACAAGAGTTAATATTCTGTCTGAGGCATTCTAAATTATTTTGTATTTTCTCCACTTAGTAAACTTTTGGAAATGTGATCAACTGAAATTGTGCAATAGCCTCGTCTCCATCTCTATTTCATTAGCTCTCTCTTTCATTAGCTCCATCAGATAGATGGAATCTTTAGCCCTTGGTCACTGAAGACACCTGTAAGACAGTCAGTTTTCTAAACCTGACAATAGAACTAACTTCTACATCTTTTTTTATACCCTTAGAGTCTTCTCTCTCCTGTGGGAGTTTCATATTAGAAATTACATTTCCAAATTCCATTTCAAGGAGATGTTTCCGTTCTTTTTCAGTGAACATCTTGTCAGCTTTAGAATTCACAGATCCATGTTTCTCATGCAAACCTAAAAATGCATGCAGCACACTGTACGTTCTCCTATGTGACTACAGTTGGGCTTTGTTAACTGGTAAGTAGGTTATTATTTACATCTGATGAATGATTAAGTGCTCTGTAACAACGTAAAGAAATTTGGCCTGTGTGGTCCAGCTGCTAGCTGCATTCAATTGCTTCTACTTGAGCTTCGTATGTGGAATACTTAGTAGTCTTCAGGATAAAAATCTTTAGTCAGGCAGGAAATGTAAATATTTTCTTATTCCTTACAAGAAGAAAAGGTCAAGTTTTACTAAATTGCCCATATCACTTTTCTCAATATTATAAATTTTATCAAAAGCTCAAAGATTTGTTGTAACAGGAATATTCATTTATCCACAATAAATATATTTAGTAAGTGACTGTCTAACATAATAATCCTCTTGCTTTTTACTTTGGTCACAGTGTATAGTGTTTCACAGTGTGAACAGCAATAATGGTCATGTGTTCATAAGAGTAGATTCATTTTGGCAAGTCTTGTTAGTTGACAGGTATGTAATACACTTGCCTTGCGGCTTTGAGACCAGGTTTCAAATGCAGCCTTCACTGAAGTGACTGAAAATCATTCAGATCTCATAACTGTATCAAGTGACAAGTAACGTGAATTCAGTCAGTATGTGTATGGGACCTGATGTACACTAGCCAGTCAAAAGTGCTTCCCTTTATTCAGCACACTGCTATCTCTGACCATCAGAAGACACTTAAGGCAAGGGATTAAGGCCAGCAACACATATCTATCTTTCTAAATATATTCATATCTTTCCAACAAGACATTTATGTGCCCAGCAGCTGTTTCTGCAGCTTTTGTACTCAGTGTCCACTAAAGGAAGTCAAGTCCCTCACATATACAATAAGGGCACTGTACTAATTGTCAGCATTAACTGCCAAAAGCAGCAATTCTATCAAGCTGATGTTGAGTCAGACATAGACTTGTCCTGATTGGGTTACTTTTTAACGCTGCTGGACACCTCTCACTGTAATGTTGTCACTGCTCACCAAAGAGTGCCAAAAGTTGGCATCTCATTCATGCTTGTCATTGCCATGATATCACACATTAGGCTCTAAGAGGAAACAAGATTTCACCTTATTATATCACATACAAGGAACAATTCAGTCATATGAACTCAAGGTCAGAAAAGGAAAATGGAGTTTATGTCCAACAGCCAGTGATCCTGCAGGCTTTAGGTAAGATATTTGATTCCTCTTTTGGTCCCATCTTTGTCCACTACAGAATAAAATTATTAATAATAATACGTGTGCTAGACACTTTGAGAACAAAATAAGGTTTACAATGTTTTTATCCATGGGCATAATGTACAGCACATGCAAGTATGTTTATTTTATTATAAGCATCTCAAAACCCATTTTATTCCCCCAAATGTTTTCTTTTAAGGAAAAAAGCATCATGCAGATGGAGTGTCTTCCAACTCAGAACAGAAACTCACTGTATTATTACTTTGTGGCATGGATGAGGCATATTGCTCCTAGTTGTAACATGGTCATACCAACCATGGTAGAAGATACTGAAATGCCTGGAGGGAGAGCTCTCATTACCCTAGCAAAGAAGGAAGTCATAGGAAAGGAACAAGGTGGAATTTGACTGTTCTCAGACTTTTATGTTCCTCTCCTTCACTACTTTAAAGCTTTCTTACTCAGATGGTATATTCCTTTTTTTTAATTCAGGTCTGACCTTTGAGGTTTTCAAGCCTTTCTGAGTCCTGCCACATCTGTTTCCTTTCTATTTATTACACATATTTTTTCTTCTTTTTTTTTGTTTCCCACCCTTGCATCAGTTTTCATATTTACAGACTGAATCCTTCAATATGTTTTCTTCCCTTCCTCCACCCCAGCTCTCTGTGAGCACTCTGAATCCCAAGGAAACACGAGGTCAGGTCATTACTGCTCTGCCCCAAGGCATTCCACTTTATCTCATCATATCTCAGTAATCTCTGTGCTGTTTGCAGCTCCTCCCAATTAGTTATCATATGCTGATGTTATTTACACCCTGGAAGTAGCCACAACATTTGAGGGGGTGCTATTTCTATTCCCCATTACCTCTCAGGCTGTCTCCTCCACAGTCAAAATCCCAATTCCAGCTCTTCCTTGATACTTTTCTCAATGAAAAAAAACAAAATAATCTGTAAAATGTATCATCTAGTGTGATTACACTTTAAGATTACTGAATTGTTTGGATTGGTATAATTGACATTACTGTTAGTAACTTGACTACCATATCCTTTGGACTAAATCAAGATAAACCAGATTTTCCTCAGAGAAAGTTACACAGAAGGGGAAAACATGACTTTCAAGTAAAAATACGCTATAGCACAGTCACCCCCTCTCCGTGCTGTGTCATTCAAGCCATAATTTTGGTAAACTGTAGGATGCCTATTTCTCATACAGAAAGCTGTAAGCACATGAGAATTGTGTTTGTGTTCATTGCTACCTGTAAAAAGTCTGTTTTAAATTACTTCTAATCATCCCATGTCCTTTTCTTTTTCTCTAAAATCTCTGCAGTGATCATTACAGAAATTCTTTTCTTCCATAAGTCAGTAATGTTAATGAATGCCTCAAAGTAGTCTTGAACTTCACCAGCATAAGTCAGGGGAGTTCCCTGAAACCCAGTGACATTATTTACAGCAGCTGAAGATTTGGGGGTTTGGGCTAGTGTAACGATCTTGTTTCATCGAGCTAATTACTATGGAAACAAACACACAAAATATGAATAACATTCACAGCAATATGAATAGGAACACACCACAATTTTTAATGCTGAATTATAACTGATTAGGCAGGTAGAAAATATTATATATTCATGCATCTCAGGTAACCTGCATAGAAGTTTAGGTCCATATCAAAGCTGTGAAGAGCATGAACTTCTAATTTGTATTACTTATAGCTTACAGAACTGAATTCATACTGTTGGTCTTCTCTGCCTTGAAGTTTCTTCATCAGGATTGTTCTGTGCATCAGCTTACCCATAAAAGATCCTTCACATACAAGTTTGAGAACTTCATTTCTCAAAAAGTACATGGCAGACCAATCCATTTAGCTAAATGTCTTGTGAGGTATCTTCAAAGTTTCAACATACGTTCAAATGTTAAAACAAATATCCTGTGACTTGTCATGGCATCTGCCTTAGTAAAAAAATATTTGAGAAAAGCCTTTGATTCTGATGGTGGGTGGAATCCAGGAAAATATGCAAAGAAAATGTAACTTGGGATATTTTCTTTGTTCTTTATCCTCTGCAGATTTTACACCTCTGACATTATAAATCAATAATATAATAATTGTACAGATCAAGTATAGATTTATACACGAACGTTTCCCAAAGATTTAATGTCAATTTCTTTTTTACCAGAAGTACATTTCAGTAACAGGCCACTTAAAAAAAATGGCTACCACTTAAATCAAGAATCAATTAGAAACATTAATAAAAAAAGGCCTGTTAACTTCCATTAGACCCTAAATGAGCTTTTTAATCTCCATTAATCATGCAGTTGTTAATCATTGTTTTTATCAAGACTGTAAAAAACAGGGATTTTAATTCCTTTCAAATAAATTAAAATTCAGCTTTGTTTAAAAATTAAAACCAAAACTTACCTACCAAATGAGGAAGGGAATGGAATTCATGTGTTCAGTCTCTTGTTCAAGGACTGAAGTAAACACTGGTGGAAAACAGAGTAAGCTAATTGGTAATTAGTGTAACATCTTCATGTATGATGAAGACTCAAACCACAAAGCTATATAAAAGGCCCTGACTCAAGACTGGGGCCTAAAGAATGAAGAAAAATACCCTACAGTTTTGTCAAAATATTCTTATTTTTCATAAGGGATAGCTAAAGCATTGGAAAGTATATGGTTCCTTCCTGATTATGTCCTATTATTTCCTTCTAGATTCTAGATTCTAGAAATAATCATAGAATTAGACATATATAGGATGGTTTACATATGAAGGGACCCTAAAGATCATCAAAACCTCAATGGCTCAGTGAACTCATTAGAGTTTCTGTCATACAGTGGTCACTGCCCACAGACCACACAAATGGAGAGAAGGCTACTGGATTTTTAGGCAGGTTGAGAAACCATGTAAAACCCTTCCTTTTCTGGGAATGGTGTTACCTATTCTAATCCTATTTTCTTTTTTATGTGTCATTATTTATGCTTGGCATTATTTGCATTTAAAAAATAGAAAACTGTGATGGGATAGTAGGCAAGGGATTAAATCCTTTTTGACATTTCCTGTATTGATTTTCTGTGTCTCTGGTAGAAGATCTGTATCATCCACTGTGACACTGGCAGGCTGAGAAGTAGGTAGGTGGGAATGAAAATATCCTGTGGGATTTTGGGGCTTGGGCAGTGCAAAGGGACATAGCACTTGTCTCTGTTAAAATTTTATGCAGAAAACCATTCAAATTTAAGTTTAATGTCCAATCTTTTACAATACTCATCTAAGCCTGGCCTTTAAGGCTACCCCAACCCCAATTAACATCAGCAGCAATTCAGAACAAAATAACTGTTTAGCCCAGATGTGAAAATTCCCACTTTAAAAAGCAGGGGTGAACCTTCCCTCTGTGTGAAATGTTCATATACTCATGAAAACATCAGGCATTTTCTTCTTGCTTGGCTTACAAATATTCTCCCTCTTAGACACAAAAGAACGGGTGCATTGCAAAACGACATCAGAGGGAGCCTGGGGGCAGCAGTGCCATTCGTTCAAGAATTACCTTGGGGCTCTTCAAGACAGGCCACTGGAGGCGGAGGTGACACAATGAATTGAGAGAAAGTGGAGGAGTGCTGGCTGAATAGATTCTTATGCATTCTCTGTATTTAGTAATACCCACATATTGGCATTGACATGAGTTTCAGAGGTAGAAGGGTTGAGATGCAACATGGCATTCATAATGAAGTCTGATAGAAACTAAATAGGAACAATACTAAATGGAACATCATTAAATATTATTATGAGATAAAGTTAAATTTACTTAGTAGGGGGAAAAAAAAGTTCTCCTAAAAACTGTATTTCAAATACTGACATTTCATTGCTTGGCACATTCCAGTAATGACTGAGAATTGAACAAAGACATTGCAGTCTAAGAAGATCAGGGAGCAGAATATTACACTTTACTTTTTAATGCATGAGTGAGTTTAGTGTGGGCTGAAGGTAGGAGATGATAAGGAGGTGCTATGCAACCTTTAGTCAAGCACACTGTTTCATAACTACCAGAGGCCTTCCTAGGTGCTCCTGGTCTCTGGCAAAGGACATGGCTATGTGCAGTTGTGTGCAGGAAGGACCAAGTTATTTCTTTGGGGTGCTTACTCTAGCCAGAACAGAGATCTCCACCTAAGAAATGAAAACTCCTAACAGCAATAATGTGAGCCATCTAGACCGTATTGTATTTTTTAGATTTTATGAGCTCATGAAAGACTTTCAGGATTAGTCTTTCAGCCACAGTTAAGACTTGAGGGCAAAGGTGGAGGATGTGCTAAATATAGCAAAACAAAGAGAGATTCACTCTCCTAGAAGGAGTACGAAATCATGAAAATCCCTGCAGAGACTCCATGTTCTCCATAGGGTATGCAACACAGTAGGTTTTGGTAGACAGACAGACGAACACAGACATGTTGCTAGAAGTATTGCTATACAAGTGCTAAGCCACTCTGACTAACTCCAAACCCAGGCCTGATTTTCCACACAATACTGGGGCTACCCAGGGCCTGTATTTATTCAAATGCAGTTGATTTGAACTACAGAGAGTTCCCTAAACTTCCTCCAATCTTTTACTACTTGAAAATCAATCACCACCTAACACCTGAAGCCCATTCTGATCAACTCTCCTTCCTTTCTGGTTCTTTCCTGTTAGGCCCTTCGGTTATGTTTCCCTGGTGCAGGCAGGTGTAGGCATCCTTGTTCACACTGAGTTTTGAACAGCAGCTGTATCTCAAGGTGGAGAGTGTATTCTCAAAATATTGTTCAAGCCTTTGCTAAGGGAATAGTTGTCCTTCCTTAAGGTAGGTTGTGTTTTAGTATTAGTAGGGCCCTCTTAACCTATTCCATCTTGATGCAGCTGTTTCACCCTTCAGCACCCTGAAAGCTGGAAAAAACACATAACACCACTCCTTTTTGATATGTCTCGTTGGTGTTATTTACCACACCCTGGTACCTTGTGATGTTTTTTTTTTGTGATTGCTTGGCTTCTGCAAGCTGGGTGTTACCAAGCATATTCAACATTCCCTGTCCTATCTGAGTTTAAGAGATTTAAATGCTAATTTAATGAGTTCTGCATGAATCAGAGGTTGCCTGACACCTAGGCAATCCTTTATCAGCAAGGTGCTAGGATCTCTCTTCCCTTTGTATCTGTGTTTCATTAGTCTAATTAGAAGATTTATGCTACTATCCAGGAGTGAGGTGACCTATTTAGCCTTCTACTGAGGACAAGTGAGTGTCCAGTGGTTCACTAACTATTCACTAGTATTCAGGAGATGCCATCCTATCTCACAGAAACATTGCTAGTTTGGAATAGGAAACTGTTTGGTCTAATTTCGTAGCAGTTTTCTGTGCTCCTTTCTTCATACTGGTTCGCTTCACTCTTGCCTTGCTCTAAGTTGCAGCTATTTGTACTTGTGCAAAGAGTGGATGGGCACAAAATGCAGTTTTGAGATGGTATGAATTCATATGAACTTTCTGCTGAGGTAAACAAATGTTGCAAGCAAGGAGGCTAAAGTAAATAAAGCCTTGCCTCTTTCCTGGGAAAGAGAGACTAAAACCAGGGGAGCCATACAGAGAGCTACTGGCCCTGAGAAAGGCTGGTATTGAGTTTTTCAGCTCAGTCTTGAGACACCTTTTGAAAGCAATATCTGAAAATGAGGTAGTTCATTAAAAATGTCAGAAAATCAGAGTTACAGTGTTGTGGAATTATTGCTAACCTCTGCTCTTGATGCAAAAGTGCCAAGAAAATAACTACTCATATAGGTCCAACTGAAATGTTTTCTTTCTACACTTGCATTTTATTTTGTACATTACACAGCTCAGTCTTCTACAATTCATCTGAAATACACCTTTGAGTTTCCCTGTAAGTTATTGCCTTTCAATGCAGTATGCATCCACCTTGGGTGAAATTCCTTTTGGAGTTATCCTTATTGTCCAAATAGGCAACTACACCCAAAAGTTGCATGCTTAACATAAAAAGTCAATTATTCCCAGGTTTCTGCTACCCTGGTTTTATGTTGCACAAGGTAATGAAATAGTAAAGCCCAGCTGGCTGGTTTTGGTGTGAAGGTCTTGCACTCAGAAACTATCAACTTTTTGGTCTCCTGAGGAACAGCAGTTCTCAGAAATTTACCTGTCATGGAAGCTGCTTGGAATGTTAGATTAATTCCTTTTTCAGTGAAGAAGGATATTTTTTAAAAATTTAACAGTGCACAGATTTTCATTCCACATTTTCTCAAATCCAAGTAATTATTTATTTTCTTATTTGAAACAAAACATAAAAATATGTTTTTCTTCCCTGTGCCTTCTCTCTTTTCTCTGCCTGTCTTATGGAGAAAAAAACAAAGACAAAAATAGTATGCAAAAATGTAAACTTAATTGAAAAGTCACTTTAGGAAAGAATCTTTATCCATTTGCAGGAGACCGTTTTTGATAATCTGCAAAGGGAACTATGGTGACCACTTATTTTTATCCTGTGCAATAAAAGACAGCTCTTTTATCTTCAGTTCCAGAACTGTACTGTGCCCAAACTTTTTAGCCCACTAACAAATCCAGCAATTCACCATGAGTTATGGCTAAGGGGTTTTTTTCTTTCTCATTCATCAATTATTTCCTATTTTCCTGCCAAAATAAAAAAGCCAAATGCATTCTAAAACAAAAAAGTCAGATGTTCTTGCTTAAAGACTGTCCTTTGACAAGCAATGTGTTTGTTCTGGGTTTTTTTTGTGAGACAAAATTAGAAAGAAGTGATTACTTGACTAGGGCCAGTGTAAATGTCTTGTGAAGTCAAACGGCAGTGCTCTGGCACACCTACACTCACCTGAACCTCTGATGCTCTTCAAAATAAAAATACATATAGTGTAAAACCAGCCTTAATATTCAAAAGCAATAACTGTTTTTCAGTGCTCAAAATACATTGAAATTATGAGAAAAACACTTACACCTCCAGACACCTTCATCACTTTTCATACCTGCCCCTCTAAACACCCTCTACTGAACTGATGGTCTCTACTGAACAGTTGTGTGCTTTGAATGGCAGAAGTACAATGTCTTATAAAGTTATAATCAGGCTAGATCTCACTAATCTGGGTTATAGCTCAACTGTGAAGGCTCTTTTGAGTAAAATCATTTCTTTATTAATGAGATTCAGCCCAATCTTGCTGATAAAAATTACTTTAAAAGATGTCCCTTTGCTGCTATTCAAATGAATGAGAGAAAACGGTGGGTGTTTTAAGAGCTGTCTTCCTGTCATATCAGGATGGATCTCATTAGTGAAGGGAATGATTTTACCAGGAAAAAGCTTCTACAATGAGAAAACATAACCTACCACAGATGAGCAAAATTCAAGTCTAAAAAAAAAAATCCTTAAAATCATCTCACTGCTTGCACTCAATAACAGGAGAAAGGACATTCCTCTCTTTTTCTCAAAAAAAAAAAAAAAAAAAGTATTCTTTACGTTAAACTGGATCTCATTAGTATAGGAACTATTTTACTTTAAAGAAATACTGGAATTATTCTACTGTTCACAATCTAGATTAATCAAATCATACATGATTGTGGAGGAAAGGAAGAAACTGACTTAAGAAATAGACATGGAGGGATTGTAATCCACAGATATTTTTAAAGAAGCTGTCATACATTTGCCCACATAAACTTTTAAACCAGTTCTTGGAATATCAGATAGATGTGACCAACCACAAATGACTGACAAAAAAGACAAATACAAGCAATGTTACGCCACACAGAATTGACAATAGCCTGATTTTCCTTCTCTTTGGATGATTAGCAGGAAAAAACTACAACAGCCATACAATTTTAGCCATTCTTGATTCCTCTTGCTACCAAAAGAAAGACAGTTTCAGCTGGGTCCTGGACTGCAGTCAATGTGGGAATCTCTGCTTTTTCCTTCTCACTCTTTATTGGATTATGAGATTCAGCTAAAATTGTTGCAGCACATGTTGTTTCCTGATTTAATTGTTAATTATATTATTGTAGTTTGCTCCTATGTTCCCTCTTGTTTGTTTGTCCCAATGGTTTCTTCCTCAGTTGTACCCTCCCCTAAACCACCCTTCAACGTGTCTCCTCCCCTTATTCCAGTACCTTCCCCATCCATCACCCAAACCCTTCCCCTCCTTCCAGACCTTCGCTTGTCAATCCCCACATGGGCCAATCCCTGAAATATCCACCCCCTTGGAAATCCCCTAAACCTGGAGGCCCCGTTGGCCCATGTGACCCCTTTTCTCCCCTTGTCCCCATTGGATTGTGTTCTGTAAACCCCACCCTATGATCCTCCCCTATGCTTCCCTGATTGGTTTACTGTTTATGCCCACCCCTTAATTTGTAACCCTATAAAACCCCTTGCACAGTGCTGTTTGAGGCTCTTTTGTTTTTCTTCTTTTGTTGATAATAAGCTGTGTCTTTGGAACCCGAGTGCAGAAGAGCCTGCTCTGTCCCCTTCGTCTCTCCCTTGACAGCGGTCTGCCTCCACAGAACCAAAGCTCCAGGGTTCTGTCAGTGACACACCACCTGCAGTGACAGTCCCCCACACTCGGTGTGGCCCTTCCGGACCAGAGTGTGGTGGGTCAGAGCTAGCCGGGCTCTGGAGGGCCGCGTCATAAAATCTTGCAACGGGGTCTCTCAATTAGAGTTGCTCTGAATGTAAAAACCAGTGTTGATAAAGAAACACTATGGTGAAGGAGTGGACATTGTTATCTTCATTTCTAAAGAACTTCCAGAAAACAGGAAATGCTGGGAGGGTGTACTGCAGATGTCCACTTCAGGTCCTATTTGGACAGGAGCAGGAATTGGAGAAAATATCTCATCCAGCTCAGAAAATTGCCCAAGCCTGGAAATACCTATTTGAACAGAAACTATGCATAAGAGGCAGTGTGTCTTTCACAGACTGGCATTGCAGTAGTGGACCGACAACAATAGTGACTGCAAAATCATATCGAGAGATTTGTGCAGTGTCTCTGGTTTCCTACTATATGGCTTTTCTAATATTTTGATGCCTGTTTTCTTCTCTCACAGCACTCCTCCATGAAGCAATATAGCCAGCTGCAGATCCTTATCCAAGCTACAAACACAAACCTAGACAGGAATCAGCTTTTGATTTAAATAGCCCTAAATTAATTTGAATCACTGGAAGATTACACACACCTGTGCCATGGATGCTTTTTCTGTGTTCTGGCCCTGGAACTTTTGTAGAGATTTCTCAATGACTACAGCAGCAGCAGCTCCAGAGGTATGGAAAGATCAGCACGTGAGTAAGTCTGTGTTCACCAGAACCCAATTTGTGATATGTTTTAAGATTAATTTTCTCATTATCACTACACAGCAAATATTAATGTAATAAACACCCTTTTTTTTTTTTCAGTGTGCTAAAAATAATTTCCGATTAGCAGATTACTGAACATACTTGGAATTTAGTACAAGCTAATTGCAAAGAAAAAAAAAGAAAGTGTAAAAACTAGATTTTGTGTGAGGCATGTCCTAATTTTTTTCCATTCAAAGACTGTCGGATTCTTTGACATATCTACAAGTTGGAATTTCAGTGCACCTTAATGTAGTCATAGACTTACACTTGTACATTAACTCAGTAACATACTTTACAGTAGTTACAGTTAAATTTATTTTCATCTCTTTCACATAAACGCACACATTGAAACACACAAAAACACATACCAGCTCATAGGTATGTGAAAATCTATCGCGATTTTTTTATTTTAGCCCACCTCGAGGTGGGTTGGACATCCATCATTCACATTTTTATATATTCTGAACATGTTAAAACAAATCTGTCCATGTCAAAAAAGTGAACGCCATGGAATTTATCTTTCCAGATGAGAAAGCTCCTCTGAGGTCTGATTGCAGCTATCTGAAATGAAAACACTGTAGGTGTATCCCACATTAAACGTTCAGCTTGAAGCTAGCAGTTAAGCATGTCACATTATTACATGCATAATAATATGATGAGCTGAAATGACAGAATGCCAGCTTCCCACCAAAAATTAAAGCAACAAACACTGATTTCTTCCAAGGATACCAACTATAACTTTGCACAGGGCTTTGGGAAATGGAAGCACATGCTTTAAAGGCAAATGGACATACCAATGGAAATATATGACAACCCACCGTCTCTGATGTTCTCTAGTGCTACCAGGCCAAGCAAACTATCTGAAATACCGCATCATGGTAAATGAACACACAAAGTTTTAAATTATGCAGTAAGTATATTCTGAGTAAGAATGGCAAAATCTGTTTAAAATTATTAGTTTCAGCTCCTTACACTGAAATTAAATTTAATGTACTCTTGATTGGGTCATGATACTTGCTAACGAGCAACCAGGTACATTTGATGCATTAAAAGATGACCTTTTGGGCAATCTTAGCACCTACTCCTTCATGGAATTTTAGACCTGTTCAACACCCACATGTACAATCTCACAGGGTTTATCAAGTTTTAAAAAGATGCAATTTAATTAGGTTAATATTTTATTTATGTTACAACTTCACCCTAGTCATGTCTAACAGAGGTTCTGCTTTGCAATCTTGCCAAATACCAAAGAACAAATCAACAGAACCTAAATATACTTTTTTAAAAAATGTTATTTGGATAAAATTTACATTTAAAAGTCTAAATTTGCATTTAGCTCTATCACCCCAAATATCAGCTTATTAAAAATAAAAGTTCCCAAGAGATCTTTTGGAAGCAAAACTTTTATTTTTAGAATGAATGAAACACTTCTCCTGGTACATATTCTACAAAATTTTGCTGCAATGCATCCTAATTTTAGTTATTGTAGAACTGCAATTTTTTTTCCTACTTGAAGTAGAAATGGGACATTGTTTGTAAACAAGCAAAGCCACAAAAGGAATACATTCTTACTAAAAGCTGAAAGCAACCAAACCTCATAAAAAAGATACATGACCAATCAGAGGTCTTTCTACATCACATACATGAGTGTCAATTGGAACAAAAAATCACCCCAAAAATGCACATTAATCTACTCTAGTACATAGTTGTAGTACTTAGTGCTGATTCTCAAGTGAATCTCAGGTGTTCCAGTCCTGCCATACTGTCATAGGACTTCATCCTGGGGCTACTGGATGTAATACTTTCAGGAAAGGATTTACTTTCCAGAAGAAGATAGAGAATATTCCAGGGCCATTGAAATCTGAGTAAAAGGGGGAAATGTTTTTTGTATTCCTTAGAAACAAACACACATTGGTCTCTTCCATGTTGTCTATGTATTCATCATTTGTGCAAGTAATAAGGTAGATATTGTTAAAAAATAATGCATTATATGATATTTTTGGCACTTTATTGGTCAAATATAAATGAGGAAATAGTGTTTTCTTTTACTTTCAGCAAACAAGGAAAAAGACATTTGATGTCTTGTGGTTTTGCAACAACTAAAATACACTTTATCCAAAATTCAACAAGACCAAGTGGACAGCCCTCATGCTTCTTTATTGCTCTTAGGACAGAGCCAGACATCTTTGCTCTCTGTTGTGGGCCCCTAGGTGAGCAGGATCCTGTTTTCATCTCGTACATCCCTGATTTAAAGCACTGAAAAACTGATATGTCTGGTTTCTGGCAAACTGCAGGGAAACGAAAGTTCCAACCTCAAGCATTTCCTTGGAAAACACTATGCCAAAGAGCAGTCTCTGTCAGCAGAAGCACTGCAGTTTTTGCTATTTTTTTCACTGGCACAGACTATTCAGCAAGTTATGTGCTAGAATGCTCACCCTGGCTGTATTTATATCCCTGTTAGGTCATTCATAGATGTTGCCCCATGACAGTATCCCAGCCTGGGCACTGTTTGTACACCCACCCACTGCACAGCCAAGCGCCTACAGAGGTAAGCACACAGCAAAGTGGCACTCTGATGGGGGCTTCCTAGCATAATACCAGATTTTTAGTCCTGGCAATGTTCCCTTACCGCTTCTTTTTGTGACTTTGCTGTCTCCCATTCTTTATCCATTTCTGTTTAAAGGTCAATCATGGACAGTCACAATCTCTACAGAATCTTCTCTGACCTTCTAGAACATTTAATGCCCTAGAACAAGACTTGCTTTCCTTCTCCAAGCGGTTAAGTTGCTGTGAACACTTTGGTTGTTTCTAGCCATGCCAGACAGGATATGTCAGAGCACATTTTGTCCAGTATACACTTGAAAGAAACAGAGACACCAGTGCAAAACTTCCAGCATTCCCTCCTGCCCTCCTGTACACAAAGGGGATACTCCAGAGGGACTTCCAAGGGAAAAAAAAGAAAAAATGTTTGGTAAGCTGATTTCAGATCTGCTGCCAGAGGTACTGTAATGAGACAAAGGGGCACTGCTATTTTATCCTCTCTGGCTCAATTTTAATTGGTGGATTCTCAGATGGGTTGCTAATTTCTGTTCTGGTTTTCAACTTCTAGGAGCTCTCTAGATGCAGCATCAAGTACACCTCTTTGCAATAGCCTCATTTGTAATGTAATCAGAGCAAGGGTAACTGCAGTCAAGTTCACACATAACAGAAATGCCTGCACCTGTTCTAAATGCAAGTGAAAAAAAATAGCTTGGTTGACAAGAAGCTACACATGACCCAGCAATGTGTGCTTGCAGCCCAGAAATTAAACTGTATCCTGGTCTGCATCTCAAGCAGTGTGACCAGCAGAACAAGGCAAGTGATTCTGTCCTTCTACTTTGCTCTGGTGAGACCACACATGCAGTTCGGCATCCTCAACACAGGAAGGATATGGACCTGTGGAGCAAGTCCAGAGATCAGACAAATCCAGAGATTAGAGGGATGGAGCACCTCCCCTGTGAGGAAAAAGCTGAGAAAGCTGGGGTTGCTTATCCTGGAGAAGACTAGGCTCTGGGAAAATCTTATAGCACATTCCAGCTTACAAGAGAGCTGGCCATGGACTTTTCATGAGTGTGTAGTGATAGGACAAGGGGGGATGGCTTCAGCTGAAAGGAGAGTAGGTTCTGACTAGGTATAAGGAAGAAACTCTTTACCATGAGGGTGGTGAGACAATGGGACAGGTTTTTCAGAAAAATTGCCCCATCCCTGGGAGTATTCAAGGCCATTTGGATGGGACTTTGAGCAACCTGGTGTAGTGAAAACCATTGGAATGAGATGATCTTTAAGGCCCCTTCTGACTGAAACCATCCTATAATTCTGTTAAGATGACTGAGGCTGCTACACAAATCAAAAATTTCTGCCTGAGCTCAAGCAGGCTTTGAAATCAGGACCACTTCTCATTTCATCCTTTCTTTATCTTAAAATATAATTTATTCTTTGTCTTTATGCATCAGGCTCAGTCTGAGAATTCTTCCTAGACTGTTCTAGCCATCTTCTTGAACTTCTGCAGGTGTTTAGCAAACCATGATGCAGGGCTAAACAGAGGGAAAATTCAACCACTTATGTCCTTCTGTCTATGTAAATAAGCCAGGACGTACACTTTACCTTTCTTCTCCTATACCTGATAATTTGCAGTGTCTGGGTCTTCCATTAATTGTCTTATGATTTCCATACGGATGATATTATGCACAAATAAGTTTAGTGCTTAAAAATTAAACCGTCACATAGAAAAGATGAAATTGTTAAAGGAAAGGCAAAAAATAAACTCAGAGCTATAAACTGTGATACTGTCTGGTCTCAAATAGTGATAAAAAGGCAACTTACTTTTCCCTTCCTCAGGATATGAGAAAGATTGCTTCCAATTAAGTGTGCAGCATATGTAGCAATCCAAATTATGGAGGTGACCAGGTGATTCCTGCCCTCACTCACTCCAACATAAATCTGGCTTTGTGTCTGGGAAGGGCCTGCTGTGAATTTGTGCTAGAAAAAAACCTAAAAATAGTGTTTGAACCACTGCCATAAGAAGAAGTAAAGAACCAAACGGAACATTATTAAAATGTCAGTATTCATTTCTGTTCTCAACAGCTATGCACGACATCCATGCTCCTTCACCAAAAGGAGCTGGAAGGTCACTGTCATTTCTGGTCTTGAAGACATGTGTCACTCATTTCCAGCCTCTTCTGATATTTGACAGTATGGACCTGCCTGGAGCCCAGCAAGAATAAAGGATGACACAGCTCACTGAGCAAAATTTCATTAACAATTTTCCTCCTACTCAAATAAGAGTTCACCCCTGACCCTAAAATATGGAGTTTGCTACAGAAGAGGCACTTGCAAGGGCTTCAGTTAATGCAACCCAGCCTTTGAAAAAAACAGGTCTCTGTCTTGGAGGAATGCTTGAATTTATAAAAATCTTTGATAAAAAAACTACATAATCTGTAAAAGAAGAAATGGGCTGCTTCTGCAGAGTAGGTCATGTTTTTCATTGTCCAGTCTAATCTGAGTCTATTGCACCAAGGGAAGCTAAAAGCATGGGTTTTCAGTGAAAACCACTGCATGTTTATCAGCTATATTTGTGTTCATACTCCTGTCATAATTAATAGTTCACTCAAAATTTGCAGATTAGATGCTATGTTTCATTTTGGTAAAACAGGAGACTCTGTTAACAGTTTAATTACTAGTTTGTCCAGGATATTCTAAAAACTGATACTTTTACTGTAACATGACCTCTTCAAATGCTGCCTGGCTTGACACGTGACACAGATTTTTTTCTTCATGACAAACAGTGTTGCTTGGGTCAAGCAGCTTCTACATTCACCAAAACTGTTTGTATTTTAAGAACGATATATTACTGTCTATATAGCCTAATGCATGATGTGTTATCATAAGACATGACATGATAATTGATGTTTCATAATCTTACTAAAGACATAACATGAAGTTTCAGTTGGGTGAAATCATGACACTTGTCCAAACCCATAAATATTTGATTGAAAAAGTCTCCCAACCTTAATATTTCTAAGTTTGGGGAAACTTTGGATTTCAACTTTGTGGATTAAACCAGCCTCTAATATGAAATGTCACTGCTTGCAAATGCAATGTATTTTATTCCACCTGCCTATACACAAACTAAGATGATTTTAAAGCATTGATGTGGCAAAGAATGTTGTACCAGCAGACAGTGCTCTTCTGTACAGTAAAACTCCTCTAGGAGACAAAATCCTGTCACAATAGCTTTAGAGTTTCCACGCTGTAACAAAGATTCATTTCTGAGATGGTCTAACCAGTTCTATAGAAGTATTTCATAGAATCAGAATATCCTGAGTTGGAAAGCACTCATCAGGATTATCAAAGTCTAACTTCTGGCCCTGCGCAGAATGATCTTCAAGATCACACCCTGTATTTGCATTGTTCAAACGCTTCTTGAGCTCTGTCAGACTTGGTGCTGTGACCACTGCCCTGGGGAGCCTGTTCCACCAACCACCCTCCGGGTGAAGAACCTTTTCCTGTTCCAATCTAAACTTCCCCTGACACAACTTCAGGCCATTTCCTTGGGTCCTGTCACTGGTCACTAAAGAAGAGATCAGTGCCTGCCCCTCTTTTTCCCTTCACAAGGAAGTTGCAGCTGCAGTGGGGTCTCCCCTCAGTCTCCTCTTCTCCAGGCTGAACAGACCAAGTGACCTCATTCATTCCTCATATGACTTCCCTTCAAGGCCCTTCACCATCTTCACTGCCTTCCTTTGGACATTCTCTAACAGTTTTGAATCCTTATGTTGTGGCACCCAAAACTGTCCCCAGCACTTGAGGTGAGGCTGCCCCAGTGCAGAGCAGAGCAGGACAATCCCCCCCTTTGCCTGGCTGTGATGCTGGGCCTGATGCCCCCCAGGACACCACTGGCCCTCCTGGCTGCCAGGGCAGTGCTGACTCATATCCAGCTTTCTGTCAACAAGGACCCCCAGTTCACCTTCCACTGTACTGGTCTCTAGCCTCTTGTTCCCCTGTCAGTACCAGCAGCAGAATCTGGCACTTGTCTGTGTCAAACTTTGTATAATTGGTGATTGCCCAGTCCTCTAACCTGTCAAAGTCTCCCTGCAAGACCTCCCTGCCTTTGAGGGAGTCAACAACTCCCCTCAATTTTCTATCATCTGCAAAATTAGTGCACCTTTGAGTTCTGCATCCAGGTAATTTCTGAAGATGTTGAAGAGCACAGGGCCGAGGATGGAGCCCTGTGGAACCCCAGTAGTGACAGGTCCCCGGTCTGATGTCACCCCATTCACTGTAACCCTTTGTACCTGACCCCTGAGCCAGTTGCTCACTCATCCCATGATGCGTTTATCCAGCTGTGTGCTGGACATTTTGTCCAGAAGGATCTTGTCAGAGAGTATCAAAAGCTTTACTGAAATCTAAAATAAATTATACCTACTGGCTTCTATTGATCAGACAGGTGGGTTACCTCGTCATAAAAGGAAACTAGGTTTGACGAGCAGGACTTTCCTCATGAAGCCATGCTGGCTGTGAGCAGTGAATGTGTTGTGCTTCAGATGTTTTTCAATAACTCACAGCTATTTCTTACAACAGGAAAGGGTAATATCAACCATTTCTTGGGAGAAAAAGTAAAAGAAAGTTTAGCATTACTTTAATATTTGGTTTAAATTTAAAATGCAGTCTAAAGACAGTTGTGGTGTGGGAGTACAGTCATTTTAAGCAAGTACTGTCTTATGTTGTTCTTGATTGTAATGTTCTTAGTAACCGAGAAGAGAGAGTGGTGACTGATAAATAATCAATATCTGCAAGACCATATAAATAAAGCAGAATATTAAGATGAAAGAACTCAAGAATCAAAAGAGATTTTGATATAATTCTCAAGGAATTAGATATTTCCTTTGTTAACCGACCTTTTTCAAAAATCTATCATCACTTTTCTAACTAATGCCTACAGTTATTAAGAACTGCTCCAGCAGCAGGCAATTGAAAGAATCTGACATAAGGTTCAGTTTCTCTTGCTGTTATTTCTAAATATTAGAGATAGGGATATTAATTTAATTTTAAGTTTTTATTCTTTCAGTAAAGACTATATTAATGTAGACAGCGCATAGGAGTCTTAAAGTATGAGATAAGGCAGTATGGGGGAGATCTGTTCAATGTGGGCGACCTGTCTCCCAAATTCAGTTCTTATACTTCATCTTTTAATTTATTCAGAACGCCTTTGCAATTCACACCCTCTGATCTTTCTTGTATAAATCGTACTGGCCCTCCTCATTCCTTTGGTAACATCATACTGGTACCTACCTCGAGGTGCCCAGAAATGAGACAATAGACATCTTCACATTTTATTACCTCATTGCACTGCACAAGATTTGCACTTTTTACTAAAACTTAGCCCAATGAGTGCAAAAGCCAACAGCTGCAGGAGTTATATTTCTCTTGCCCTAGTAAATAGGGCTTAGGAAAGCTTTGAACTCCACAGAGACAAAGAATGTAAAGGAACACATTATAAAAAACAGATATCTAAAACGTTACAAAAATATATCAATACAGTTACACTAAGCCTCTATTTTCTTAATATTTATAGAGAATATAGAATTCTCCACTTTCCTTCCATTTTTAACTAAAATGGCTGCAGTGTTAAAATACAAAGGGCACATCTATCTATAGTTTCTGTAACCTAGCCTGAAAAATTAGATCTGCAGCTCTGAATCTCAAAAAAACCCCAAAAACTCAATAATTTCCAAGGAAACGGTGTCTGTTCCTCTGGCTGCTGGTCACTCTTTGTTTCTGAGCACTTCTCAATAACTGTCTACAACCTCCAGTATAGGTTTACTGCTCCATTACAGACTGTAACTTCAGTACCCATAGCATTTAGTGAGGCTGTTAAACTATAGAACTGGCCCTTAATTGCATTAGCCAGCAGAAAAAAAGAGGTCTTTGGAAGAGTGGTTTACAAAGAACTTGGATCCAGATCACTCCTATAGGACTCCAAGCCTCCCTCTGTCTTTTCTCCCATTTACTGTGCTTTTTAAAGCTTATTGTTTACCTGGGAAGAAAATTCAGTCAGAACCATAAAATACAAGTAATCATCAATGTTTGCCAATAACCAAAGAGTAGTAAATAAGGTATTAGCTGCAGAACATCAGTTACTAAATGCCTGGAGAGTGGCCAGTCTGGCTGTAAGTATGTATTATTCCTTTCCTCCCCTGCTGTCATTTATGTCAATCTTGAATAGATTCTGTTTTACTATGCAGCGGATTACACCCAGGGCTTATGGATATGAATATGGGTTGCCTGATTTGCTCTCTCTGATCGTGCTCCAGTGGTATTAACACTTGGGGTCAATCTGGATTATCCTATGTTTAAAAGATTGCAATTAAACATTTCAATTCTTAATTTCTGAGAATTTCTTCTTGTTCATGTGACGAGCTAAAGGAATTGCTCATGCAGACTTACTTTGCCAATTTCTTGTTGCTGGTGGGCTCGGTAGTAAGGGTTAAATTAGATTGTTGCGCAAGTATTCTCCCTTGGAACTGAACAAGTTCCAAGGAACTTAAAGGTTGAATGGGTAATTTCACTTTTCATAGACATTTTCTCCTTCTGTGTTGGGACTCCACCGTCAAAATTAAATAAGATGTTAACCTAAAGCAAAGTCTGGAGCTCAAATTTTACCAGTTTTGTGTTTAGAAAAGAGCCTAGTTTGTCATCACAGGAGGTAAGGGTGACTGCATGTGAAACCGTCTGGGGTACCACCAAGCAAGAAGGAACTTGAGACCCACTTCCAAGCTGGAAGAAAAATGCAAAGAAAAGCAGAAGGCTATCTTTAGCATGCCAAGTACATTAGATGAAAAGATGAGATCATCTGAAAGGTAAAGGAGACTTTCCTCTAAAATATATGTCTCTGATGTCATGAAGTAGCTGGTGTGAAAACTTGCTTGATATGTAGTAGCTCAGATATTTTTGTTCACTATTTATTTTTATCCTCAGTATGTTAACTAGGAAGACAGTGTCAGAACTACACAAAATTAAGACACTTTGAGTAAGAAAAAATATTATGAAAAGTATAGAAATTATTGTGAGAAAGACTTTATTTAACATATTGCTAAATCCCCTTTCTAAATACATTGGCTTAGAACTCAGGCCAAATCAGGATTGTATACAGTAGCTTCAAGGACCTTGACAAAGTGGGTGGATGATAAATGAAAGTAAAACTCCTCCTTAGATTCACTGTGTGTGACCTTTCCCAGGACCAGGCTATGAATTCCAAGTTTGACCAAAGTTTTCTGTGCTTTTTCAAAGGCAGGAATTTTTATCTATAGAAAGAACTTTATGATATAACTAAGTGGAATAGAGTACATATTTTCTCTGTAATAAGAAAAATGTAAATCAATGATTTTAAAGATTACATTATTCTTTTCTCAAATGGAAAAAAGTGTGACCAGATAGCAGCTACATATCAGTATTGATGTTAAATTTAGTTTTCCAAAATTTGTTTCCCAAACTCTCTGATAGTATGTAAGAAATACAAACTACCCAAGGCTGAAAATAGCCCACACAATCATAGGATTCCAAGAGGCCATAGTGCTTTAAGTACTCTTAGCCATGAAGGTGTTAATCAGTGTATATACTGTCTCATCTGCATCTAAGAAGCTCTGCAATTAAAATTAGAACTTTTATGTCTGATCCCCAGCTTGCTGCTATTCAAATCTCCTATCTGCATACACTGGGGATGGAAAAGGCCTTTTGAAAGTAAATAATTGGAAAAATTAGAGGGATTTTCGAAGATTGCAGAGCTTCCCTTTAGGACCAGTCCAGGAGCCCTGTCCTTCTGTCAAAGTACAAATTACCCCCATATGGTGATGACCGTTCTCTCAACTGTAATTTATTCATTATGCAGAGTGCCGAATACCAAATGGTGAAAGCACAGCAGCAGAACAATGAAACAGGCTTGGGAAGCTAATAAGTGTCCAATCAATGAGAACCTAATGAACTATAACATGTAATACTTTATAAGGCGTTCAAATTAAAAAGGGGAAAGAAATCAACAATGATGCAATATCAATTTACTTATTCAAAGTCTAATCAAATGAAATTAGCATCATTCTCCAAAAATACAGTCATAACTGACATTTAGGGAGGGGGAATAAGTGGAAGATAGGATCAAGCCAAAATTCCTTTAAGAACATAATTAGTACTAACCAACTGTCCTTAGTTAATTTAAGCTTTTTGCACCAAACTCTTCCAGTGAGGTAGGAAAAAACTGTAGGGATATTTTTCCAGTACACAACCTTTCCCCCTCTATCCCAAAAGCGTTATTGTACTGTTAATTCCATTACCACATTTGAAAAAAAAAATTGAAAAATCCTGAATTTTATTCTGTTGAAATAATAATGGACCATGGACAAGGAAATGCCAGGAAGGTGTTCTGTCTTTGCTAAGCAGCCAATAGACAGAACATCTTCTGGATAGAGCTCTTCTCATTTAAAGAATGGCAAGGAAGCTATTGACTCCTTTCCCAAAATGAGGAGGTGAAGGCAGGGATCCAGGTGTCATGTCTGACAACAGAGCACTTCCCCAGCTTTTGTATCTGTGGGCTGCTCAGTCAAGAATTTCTGTTCTTCAGTCTTCTTCCACTGAGACACTCATCTTTAAATAAGAAATTTCAATTAATGTGTCTCTGAATTATTGTTTCTGGGTATTTTTTTAAAAAAAGCTTGTTGTGGGCTTTTTTGTGGTCCTTGTTGGTTTAGGATTTTTTTGTGTATTTTAAGTACCATTAATCCATCTTATATTGGCTTCTGTTGCCTTCCCTGACAGAGAAGGTGCCAACAAGATGGTTCATTCTTGACTCAGCCAGCTACACATATTAGCAATTCTCACAGCAGTTGCCAAGTATAACTGTACATCCTCCTCTTTGAGAGGGGCTGTAGTTTGCTTTTTCCACAGAAGTTGACATTAAGTGTCTTCTGTGTTTCCTGCTGCTCCTGTTCACATGTGATATTGGTTAGTGTCAGCTTCACTATCTCTCCCTTTCTTCTTCTGTGTGAGTCTCTTACCTCTTAAAATTTTGACCATTAAAAAGAATAAAATAAATCTCTATTTTCTTTTATAATTCTGTGCTTAAATTTGATGAAAGGCATTTTGGTCTCTGGACTTCTGTTTCCAGCTTTGTCACTGATATTGTGATCTTTTGCATCGGTCACAGGAATGAAGTCTCTGGGTTGCATTGCCTCATCTGTGGCACAATGCTGTTTATGGAAGCAAAAACCCAAATTATGTGTGACTTCAAACATATGGTCATAAAAGGTTTTGATGCTGTCCATCCCCAGATGGGCAAACAAGCACTATTCATAACAGTCATGCATTTCTGAGTTTTCTTATTCTACGTTAGTACAAAAACCAATAGTAAATTACCCCTGTGCAGTTTTCGGAGTTGCAGTGTGTCTGTGTCCTTTTCTTCAGGACCACAGTGACTGGAGTGGAAAACTTCTGGGAGCTAGAAGTATAATCCTCTGTGTTGTAAAACAAACCTCCTTCATAAGTGAAAGGAGACAAAAAATGGATATTGTATGCATTCCCCTGGACAACCATTCAAATAGAGGGGTCCAAAGAAGGGTGTTCAGCATATTAGGAACACTGGACGTAACTGATGTTCAAATGACTTAAAAGTCTGGCTAAGGAGCTCACATTAGTGAAATGTTCAGCAGCCCAAAAACTACTTTTGAGAAATCTAATCAAATCTTGCAGTCTTTCTTAGCCTGTCTCATATTCATACAGAAGTAAGACAAAAGGATGCAAAGGCTTTAAATTGGAGTCTGACTGTAACGAATAAGTTGTTATTATTTTGATTATTTTCCTTTTCCCTTTTTTTCTTTTTTTACATTTCTGTGTTGTTTGTTGGCTCGCAGATCTTGCTTTTTCTTTCTCACACCTCACACTTTATCATGACAGCCTAAAAGCAATTGCTACAAAGATTATATTAACAATACTCACTCAGCAATGCATGTGCAGTAAAACAAAAAGGAAAATGAAACTAACAAAACCCAGAAGAAAAACCCAAAACATGACAGAACTGCTTTGTTTTCCAAATTACCATCATACAGTACAGATGTGGAGAAGCAGTGAGTAGCTATTGCAGTGCAGATAATACAGAAAAGTTCTTATAACAATATAAGCAGTACTCCCATACTCAGAATGTGAGATGTCGGTGGGACTTAATGTCCATCACATCTTCCTACTGCCTGGTGTGCTGGGCTGACCCAGAAGGTGCACTTAAGAGGTCATAGGGGAAGGCAAAGCACAGAAGATTGTAACGCATCCAGTTTAAAGAGAGCATTGTCAAACTAAGTTGTCGTTTTTTATCTGCCCTTCAGGGACTGTAGTGGAATCTCAGTCCTTTTTTAGTGAATGGAAGATTTGCCTGTAACCTTAAAAACAGAATAAATACTTCTGACTGACTTGGCTCTTTTGTTTTCTATATTATTGTTATTACTGTTTTAAAGTGTGCTGCAGCATACAGGGTTAACGATATAAAATCTCCACATAATGAGATAAAACTGATACTGAAATAGTGTCCCCTTACTGTAGGAGGAATCTGCAATCAGGACTTCTAAGCACATGCAAAAAATAACTCTTGGATCAGTCTTCTTGTCTTCCAGTAGACTTGGCAAGAAAGACAAGCCATATGTGAAGCCAGCCATATATCAGTTATGTGGTCTTAGATATTTGCAATAAAACAAAGGACTTTGCTGTCAGCCCTCCTGATTTCATGAAGCCTTTACAGCTCACAGCAATGTCCTTTATCAAAAGCCACAAAGTTATCGTTAGACATGTGCATTTCTTAGAGAAAATATTCTCTGAAATAGCTATTTATGATTAATTCCATCAGGGAAAGGGAAACACATGAAAGGACTTAATACAATCAATTTCAGCCATGCTGAATGTATCCAGATATAACGAGTGTAAAAACAATTAATAAGAAAAGGAGTAGTACTGTGGGGGTGGGGGAGAGTGGAGGAATTAAAGTACACATGCACAAGACAGTAAGACCAAGAAGAAAATCTTTGTGACAGTGATGTGGATGCCCTGGTAAATTAAGTGGAACTAAGACTTCATCCCCAAATTCCTCCTGGCCATTTATTTAGACATTATTAACTGGCAGTTTCATACAGGGATTGTGTTAGGAGTGGGTTCAAAGAAAGAATTTTATAACAGGGCTTCTTTTCCCAGCTAATTCTGGGTGGACAGCCTGCACACGAGGAACGAAAAGGAAGGCTGGGGAATAGTTCAGGGTGAGCCATGAAGTGAGGTCAGGAGCTAATGAATAGCTCACACCCCAGATGTGCAAAACCATGTGGATGTGAATGGCCCTAAGTGTGTGATTACTCACACATGTGGAGTTCAGTGTGTGCTCAAGCTCAGGAAGAGAACTAGTAGTTTTATTTGATGTAGTGGTAAAAGGAGTCAGGAAAGAGATTTTAAAAGTGAAGTAAGGTGATTATGGAAGTGTTTTTCAGAACAAGCCTTAAAAAAAGGCTTAAGAGAAAGGAACTGTTACAAAAAATAATATGGTTTATTTTACAAAATAGCAATGGCTTTGGCAAAATGTTTGTTGAATTTCAAGATTAGAATGACAAATTCTGATTTTTTTAGTCAGATATAATTAACTATTACATTATAAAAATAGTAAAATTGAAATGGACAGATTAACATTTCTGTTCACTTTAAATTACTTTTTTATAATGTAATTTTTGTGCACACCCTGAGTTCTTTAATTGTTTGAGCTTTATAGGTCCAAGAAAGTGAGGCAGCTCAGCTTACTCTGTGTTTTGTCTCACTGGAATTAGCAGTTTACAATGATGTATGCACTTAAGGACCTTGCCACTTCATGCAGGTTGTCTATTTTTTTTTCCTTTAGAAAATTTAAGAAGGAAAAAGCCCTAAACTTGACTCCCATCCTATCCTAATGTTTTATCCCTCTATATGAAGTCTATGTAAATAATGTTTTAATCAGATTATGGATTCAGATATTGGTGAGATATTTCCTTTACAATGGGTATCTCTTACTAATGTCCTGCTTAGTATTATGCTGTTCCTGTGAACTCAATACATAAAGCCTTAAGATTCTTATTCAGGGATACTGCTATAGCTAAGTTTAAAATTTTTATCTTTAGACAGGGCAACAAATTCTATTATACAAATATTTGAAGCTATCTCAAGGAGAGGAATACTATAAATTAATCCTTTACTCAGAAGTTGCACTTGCATCCCTTTTCAGTTAATTTTCATTATTTCACCACCGGGGAACAGTTTCAAGGAATTATTATACTAACTATAATATTAAAAATGAACCCTGGAAGCCCGCCCCCACCCCAATAAATATAATTTAACATTTATTGTTGAAGAAATATGTAACAGATAAGACAAGAGAGATTCTTTTTTTTATTTCCCATGAAGGTATGAAAATATTAGCAAATTTTCAGATCTCCACTATTCATAATATTATGGGTCAGATCCAAGCAGAGTGGAGAGGTCAGTGCTCCATCATCACGGCTTTAAATCATTATGGGCTGTAGGGCATAATAGCCTGTGAGGAGGCTTGGTTAAAAGATGGGAAGGAAACCTGGAAAAGGTTAATTATAGCACACACACCATTTGACAGTTCCTTTTCAATATGATTCAGCTCAGCTGTGAATGCCGTTGTGTCCTCAGCACAAGGACCCTGCTTGCTGCCACACTACTTTCCCTCACCGCAAGGCTGGGAAACGGTTTGCCCACAAGAACGCGTCCCAAATGCAAGTGTAGAATGCTTTCCAAAGGTGCACCTGTTCTGCTGTGGATCTGGTCCCTAGAGCTTCCTGTCCGAAACCTTAACACCCAGCAACACATTTGTTAGGAAGCTCAAGGATCTTTTTGGGGGCGAGCGGGGAGGGGGGGGAGGTAGGATAGGGGAAGAAGCACAAACAAAACAAAAACTTAAGCCTATGACTAATTGGCTGAAAGGATGTGAACAATTCTGATCCACTTCATTGAACGTGGGCTCAAATTAAAAAGAGTAATTGCCTTCAAAACTTTGCATTGCAGATTGCTGGCCTCTTTCAAACATCAAATGAAATCCTTCAAGCACATGTGTCAGTGGTGTTGCTTTCAGAAACCTAACTGCATTATATTGACAGTTTTATTTACAAGATGAATTTTCTTGAAAAAGGTGGCCTGATTTTGGCTGAAAATTTCAAATCAAGCCCATGCCTTCTAACTGCTGGTAGATTTCCAAACATTTCCTGATCAAAAGATCTGAAAATAGTACTTTATTTTTTGATGTAAAAATAAGTAGGTTTTGTATTTAAAGCCAAGGCTGTATATTTTTACACAAATTTTCCCCTGATTTTGGGAAGAGCTTTAGTTGACCAAAGCCATACCTGTATTAAACATGAATAACTAAGGAGTAGACAGTCAAGGAATTCTCCCATGAAAACACAGAGCTCAGTTATGAGGCCTTTTAAAATAAAAATTTTGAATTAGATTGTTTTGTCTACACACTGACATTGCTATTTATTCTTTATATCAAAGCAACATCCACAACTTCTAAGCTCATTGTGCTATGCACAAAAAGACAGAACAAAAGAATTGTCCTGCCTCTCAAAATACTTCGCTGCAAGAGCAACAAAGACCCTTTGTTTGCTATTTAGGCAAGATTGGTGGACATCATCTCTGAGCAGAAGCTCTGAGAATCAGCCTTTTCTATTCTTTTCCAAACATGTATACGCATATTTTCACATGAGTCTGCTACAGCAGAAGGACCCTTAAAGAAAAGAATCAAGCAGAGCAAAAGGAAAATATTACTTTATATTAATAACAAATGGAGTGCACAATGCATTCCACATACAAAGGTTACCCATTTGTGGAGCTGGAAGCCAAGGGCATTTTAAAACTTAAAGAGCCCTTAAATAAACATATTGGTTTAAGCACAAGGCAAATATTCTTAGCTCAGCAGGTAGTTGGTATCTAAATCACATTCAGACTTCACATAAATACACATGTCAAAGCATTTATCTAGTAATAAAAAAACAACTCTTAAGGAATGCAGTTCAGATAGGGAAGTGTCAGTTATTTTGCACATTTCCTATTTCCAGCTCATTAGTTTCAGCTTTTGACAGGGGTGGAGCTGAAAGAAATCCTGTAGAGGTTTTTCTCTCCTCCCAATTTCACATGAATAAACAGAGGGAGGGAGTCCCCTGCCTGTCTGCCAGGCTCTTATCTATCATATTTAGATGCTAGATGCTGTCAGATTTTAGATAGTGATGCCTGTAGGTATTGCCAGTTACTGGGAAATTAAACCTGGAATAGAAGGTAGTCCTTTCCTTTCCCAAGCTGACTTTGCTTTAGGAGTAAGCTTGGACATCCTTCAAAAATGTTGATGTCCAGACAAAGGTGACAGGATTATATTTCTGTCATTCATTACTTGCACCTGGTTTTCTGTTTCCTCACTCTGTCCTTGGTGTCTCAGCAGCAGTCCATCTGCATATTTTCTTTCACCTACATTCTTACATTCCTCTCAAATCCAGATCCTCCCACTCCAGAAGTGGTAGGTGTCAATTTACATTACTGATTTTTCTTAAAACTCTCCTAATGTAAAATACCTCATTGAGTACTAGAAATTCTTAGAAATTTGGTGTTTTCATTATTAGACACATTTTTCTTTCAGTTCTCCCAAAATAGATTTCAGAAAATGAATATGTTCCTCCACAGACAAGAGGCAGTGAAGATAGGAGAGATTTCTATACAATTCTAATTCTTGGAAAATTTCCCTACGATCACTAACAATCAGGTCAGCAATTACCACCCTTGTGCTTGAAGTGACACCTCTGTAAGCTGACATAAGATAACCTAAGTGGACACACTTTTCTCTCCCAAAGATAAAGCACACCCAACCATCAAGAACTGCAAAATGGAAGTATGTGTGCAGCCAGGTACTGTGTTTCAGCTGAAGGTTGGTAACGTCCATCTGACTGAGGTAACTCTTTAAGATTATCTGACTGCCATTATCCCAGAATATAGTCTAAACACTTTGGTGTAGTCCTTAAGTGATATAGATTAATATCATACCCACCTAGCTTATTTTTTTCTCTTAATCTTACCTGCATAGGTTCTGTTTCAATTCTTTTTTAGTGGAATCCTTTAAAATAACCCCCTAAAACGGAAATAAAAATTGTGCACATATTTATGTGGGCGTGTCTTCATGTGGATATTTATGTGTAGGCATCTGTGTGTTTGGGTCAGAGAGGGTAAAGACAAAATCTTTTCAAAGATGTCTCTTTGAATCTGAGAGATCTCAAATGTTACTCTATACATGTGGGAACATCCACACACTTGGATCATCCTTTGAAAATACTCGATGCAGATCTTGAGGCGCTTTTACTGCACTATACAGTAAATACTGCAGCAAAAGGACTTTCATTTGAGGATCAGCTGCAGCTTAATTTTGTTTCCTATCACCTTCCAGACTTGTTCATGCAATTCTGTTCCTAAAGTTTGTATGTTTCTCAATGGGAGATTTATTGCTTCTTTAAAACTACTTAGCATTTAGGGATATAGGTGTAACAAATTACATTTGTCACTAATTTTTAGGATGAGACTTCAGTCTGCATTAAGTTTTAAACAGCAGCAACAAAAGCCACAACCCACGTAATTTTTCTTTCAGGTTCAAATCTCAATTTTGTTGTGTGGCACCGTCATAAGGAGGTGTAACTTCCTCCCAGTTTTTTTGAGCAGTTACCCAGTATGGCAGCTCTGCAGAGCAGAAGATGCTCTATGACTTTTCTCTTTCATGCACCCAGTAGATCAGGAGTCTGCCCATTGTGGCTGATGAGCCATTTTAGTGCGTATGAATGCAGAAATAGACCCAAAAGTAGATCTATTATTAAGAAAGAAAAGTTTTGGTGATACGTCTATTTACTTTAGAGTAAAGCATAGACAGAAGCTCATCAGTCATACAAGATTATCATTAGGGACTTTTCACAAGGTCATTCAGTGATAGGACAAGAAGAAATGGCTTTAAACTGAAGGAGGATAGATTTAGGTTAGATATAAGAAAGAAATCCCTTACTTTGAGAGCAGTGAGGCACCAGCACAAGCTTCCCAGAGCATCTGTGAATGTCCCATCCCCAGAAGTGTTGAAAGCCAGCCCAGATGGGACTTTGATCAACCTGGACTAGTGGAAGGTGTCCCTGCTTGTTGCATGGGGATTGGAAAGAGATTATGAATACTAAAACAAATTTGGATGCATAAATTATTTGTTGCCTTCCTTGTTTTGAGTTTTCAACTGCAGTGCTCAGATTGGGAAACTAACAGTAGGTAACAGGAGAATAAGTCACTCATACATTAAAATTTAGTTTAGAGCCCATGATAAAGCAAGATGAGCCATGTCTCTTAGGTTTTTGAACACTGAGCTGGATAAAGATGCTGACCAACCAGTCAGAGAAATTCCATCCTGATCATGTTTCACACGTTCCCAGTTGTCTGACATGCAACTGGAAAGAGTTATTGTTTTTCTCCATTTTTTTCCCTTCTCTGTTAGCCAAAATAGTGAAACAATAGTATCAATGTTGTTTGCAAATATATTTGTTTTCCCTATAAAAAGATAATAATGTTATGTTCCAATAATATTAAGTTGCAATGTTATTTGCAAGATTGCAGAGCTTTTAATTTTCTGATTATTTCCACAGTGGGAGTTTCAGCTCAATTTCAACCAAGACACTTCTATCTGTTTCAGTTATTTTTTTATTACAGCTAGAAGCAACAATAATTGCCTTTAGTGTATGAAAACATGACTGAGGAGACAATTGTTGTCCCTAAAGAGTAAAATCATCAGCATACATTTTTGATGTAAAATTTTTGTAAATTAATTGCAAGATCCTATAAATATTATATTTACAAAAATTGTGTTGTATGCTGTCTTCAAAGAAACAATTTTTTTTTGTAAACTATGCTTCATACACACTGCATTTCCTGAGGCAGAAAACAAAAACATGGAACAAAATATTAGCCTTCTACTTTTGTAATTTTACATTCTACTACTTTTCCAACTCCAGGTTTGGGGTTTTTTAATATAATTCTGGAAGTATACAGGAAAGAAAAAAAAACAGTAACATTCTCAGTAATCAAGCCCCATTTTCATTGTTTTAATATTCAGGTGATAAAAACCCCCATAAATATATATCTCAGGTGTTAAGGCAATGGATTTGCATATAATTTGATCATGAATCAAGAAAGTAATTCAAAATATTGAACATTTTGTGGGATATTTTTTCCACAATTTCTATTAAAACTGATAACACAAAATCTTTTCAATTTTCTCTAATGAAAAAAATTCAACTTCAAGTATTCCAAGTATTTTCCAGTTATATCTTGGATAAATTATCTATCAAGACTTCTAAAGGAATTATCCTCTACAGCCACTCCATAGCAGAACCTGACTGACAGTCCAAGAACAGGAACTACAGTTGTTAAAAGCTTCTGAAATAACTTGGGTTGATGCCAACATTAATAAGTGCAATTAAAATTACACTACTTTGTCACCATTTTTGCTGTTAGAAAATTTAAATAAATCGGCTTTTTGCTGTGAAAAAAAAAAAAACAAAAAAAAAACAAACAAAAAAAAAAAAAAAAAAAAAAAAAANGGCTTTTTGGTGTGAAAAAAAAAAAAAAAAAAAACAAAAACAAAAAAAACTAAACAACAAAAAAAACCCAACCAAACAAGCAAACCCCCAAACAAACATAAACATCTGGATTTTTGGTTTAATCAGACTAGCTTCTTTTCAGTTGTGTTAGCTCTCAGTGTGGTGTATCCTGTGTAACCCAGATGTACAGAAATTTCATATGATTTATGAGTACATAGGACAGCATTCAAAGTGTTAATATTATGTTATTTTCCTATCACTGGATTTGAATGCAGAATGAAGAGAATATTTTGGGTAAATAAGCTCAGAGGCTTTTTTGAAGGAGATGGGCAGTGTTACAACTAACATCAAGAACAGTGATTAGTTCCTATAGATATTTCAGCAGATTTACTCCAGTAAGAATGGTGGTATTTGCTTTTGAGCAGGCAGTACTTTGCACTTAAATAGTGCTAGCAAATTTGCTGCTAGAAAAATTTGTAGAAAACCTAGAAAAAATAATTTTTTGGAAATCATACTTCCATAAGAAAATCTGATCTCCAGAGATGATTTGGGATGAGACTGCACAAACTACCAGAAATATCTGAAGACATAATTTCATATGGCTTTGACAACTTAGGAGTAGGTCATTCTGTGATTATTTACTTACTTATTTTTGAAGCCACAGTAGCAGAAGGTGCCTTTCTGAGCTAGTGATAGCAACACATTTTCTCACATACCACTGCAGACTGATGTGATACAAGGACTCCAGCTCACCTCCAGCACTGGAGGGAAGGTGTGGGTCTTCTGGGGCATGGAAATTCATCTCCAGGTAATACAAATAAATTACAGTACTCTTCCCTAACATAATACCATTGCAAGGAAGCTCTCAACATATTTTCCAACTCTATGGGATTAACTAATAATATGCTGATTAGCCAATAAGTATTGAATCATCTTTTGCTTCAGAAAAGGATCATTGTATATGACTCGGAAAATACTTCTGGCTTCCAATCACATCCACTATAAACAAAGCATGGTACTTCAGTGCCGATAAACTCTGTTTAGAATATTAGCCCAAGAAGTTTCTCATGTCTATGTCATCTATATCTGTAACTATATCTTTGTCAACCGTATATATATATATATATATAATCAGCTAGGAATAGGCAGAGTAGTTGAACCTTAAGTGATTGTGCATCATGTGTCTGCATTCACATTTCAGCATTTAAACATGCTTCACCACCAGGAATATGGAAGGGTTAAACAGCAGCAGATTTCCTGTGCTAGATAACTTTAATTAAAAACATTCAGGGTGCTTTTTAACAACAGACTCAGACTCAGGGATGGCAATTTTTTTGTATTTTTTTCCTCTTACTTTTTTGGTTTTTTGTTTTTTTCACAAGGAAAATGTAGACAAGACAGACTATGCTGTAATTCTTCCTAATTGCTCTAATGCATTTTATTTTATTTTAGTGTTCTCACTTTATAAAAACAGTTAGCATCAGTTTGTTTTCATTTTAATGGATATAAACTCATTTCTTTTCCTCCCGAAAAACTTCACAATATGGTTGGAAATGTCAGCAATAATTAGACAAAATGCTTGTGAAAACATAAAATAGAAACAATACATCGTTTTATAATAGAATCAGTTTGTCTGATTATCTCAAACAATGTACATTTCCAACTGCCCAGGAGGGTCATTAGAGCTTATGAAAATCAAACTCTCTTTTTTCTGCTTCATACATCATGGACAACAATATTGTCTCTAGGATGATTATATACTGCCTGGCTTCATAAATATATGTTAGACTTTCTTGAGCTACAGTGAACCTGGAGCATGAAATGCATTCAAAAATAGAAACAACAGGGGGAAAGAAAATGAAAAAAAATGTTATTAACTAAATAACCATTACATAGAAATTATAAAAGGAAAGATAACTTCAGTGAACACAGTTCTCAAAGGACCTTGGTCCAATTCTGTCTTCAGTCACAGATTTTCAGTATAACCTCAGGAAAGTCATTTCTACCCTATGCACAATGAGACCCATTTGTCCTTTAAAGAAATGGTTGTGACAGCACTCCCTTCTGAGCTCCTGTCAAGGTGTGAAGCCTAATTCAGAAGTTTTTGTTATTCCTTTGAGATACACTAAGAGAACAGACAAGAGTACCACTTTACTTTTTTTCCCATTTGTAGAAATGGGGCTAATATTCCCCTACCCTCGCTGGAGACCTTATGGATGCAATTCATTAGTGTGTAAGACACATTCAGATATTATGATGACAAGGGCCATTTAGTGAGTCAATACCTGGATGGAGTAGGAGGAATTAAGGTATAGTTACCGCTTTACATCAAAAATGTGTGAAAAACAATGGAAGTTTGATAATTTTATAATATGATTTATTATTATTCCGCACTCCAGGAAACTGGAAAGCTATTTCAAAGACAACTTTTACACGTTTAGTTTGTTTTCTTGTAAGGGGTTGCAATATATTTGTTCTGTCCTGTAGTTTAAGCACCTTGATTTTTCTCAATGATCATGGATTTTCAGTCTTCACTTGTCTCCTTCAGATTCAGCAACACTGTCACTCAGCAGGAATGATGCCACTTTATTTTGAACAGAGTCCCAATATATCAGCTGCCAAAGTTACCAAGGAAAAATTGAAACTTACAGCAAAAGTGCAAAAACATGCAGCACTTTCATTAAAAACTTTATGTCAGAACCTTTTAACTTTTAAAGATCTTTACATGTATCTGGAAAATGTGTCAAAAAAGCCAAAGCATTACAGAAGTAATCTGCTATAACCAAATCAACGATTTCTCTTTTGTAGTAGTAGTGAACGTATGCTCTTGCAAATACAAGCAAATGCTTACGAATAATGAACTCTGTATTGGCTGCAATGTTCTAGCCCAAAGCAGACACGAGGCTTAAAACTATTTTTAAATCACACAAAGGAATTAATAAATAAAATCCTTCTGGTACTTAAAAATTGCAGTGAAATAATTCCTTTCAGCCAAGCCATCAGTATACTGGAGCACATTTTCATTACTGGTGAATGTAGTGCATTTCCCCCATCTCTCCAGGTATTCTATCACTGCAGAGGGTCAGATCTACCCTATCAGAGTAAGTTTATCAGAAGGAGAGGGAGGTTAAGGGACCAAAGTCTCTCCATCCTGATCACAGTGACTACTGCCTAGGCCTTCCATGGCATGTGAGATGGGAGTTCCTCAGTCTTCCAGTCGCAATATGTCTAATATGCTCCAGAATAAAATGTTAGAGCTCCATCATCATCCTAAGACATGGAGTTTGCTCTTAATTAGCAGAAAACAAAGCCTAGAAACACTGTGAACATAGAATCATAATCACAGAATTCTGGGGAGCTTGTTCTAGAGCCCAACCACCCTCTGGGTAAAGAACCTTTTTCCAACATCCAGACCTAAATCTCCCCTGACACAACTTTAGGCCGCTCCTTTGGGTACTGTCACCACAGAGAAGTGATCAGTGCCTGCCCCTCCTCTTCCCTTCATGAGGAAGTTGTAGACTACAGAGAGGTCTCACTCAGCTTTATCTCCTCCAGACTGAACAGATCAAGTAACCTCAGCCCCTCCTCATACAACCTCCCCTCAATGCCCTTCAGCCTCCTTGTTGCCCTCCTCTGGCATTAAACTTCAGTAGTTTAACGTCTTTCTTATGTTTCAGTGACCAAAGTGCCCACAATATTCAAGGTGAAGCCAGAAACATATTTATGTTTAGCTTCTTTTCTTTTTCATATAGTTTTTCTCCTACAGAATTGCTGAGGACTTCTTTTAGTCCAGTATTCTTAGTGACACAGCCCCATCAGGGTCACATGTCCAAACTTTATTTCACTTCTATGCTCATATGTGTCTTGTCCAATGAAATGAAGATTAATTGCCAGAATAAGCACAGATTTTGCAGATTGGAATAGCAGAGGAGTCACAGTTCTCTCTCTTGTGTCTCCTACAAAATACAGCACAGAAAGCAAAGTCCAAGGAAAAACAAACCAGACTGAGACACAAAGGTTCTGAAAAAAGCATTTGCAGACTCATCATTGAAATAAAGATTTGATAAATAATCAATCAACAGCTCAAATTCATCAGAAACAAAAGGCCAAATCTGGGCCAAGACAGATCCACACATGAGGCTTCCACATGGTAAATAGCCAATGTTTGCAGATGGACACAAGAGCAAACATTGGAAGAAATATCAGCAGGGAGGGCTGGCCAGTTGTCATCGGTCTCTGAGACAGACTGCAACAATAATGGATGACACAGAGAGATGGGAGATGAATTTTCACTTTGTGTTAGTAGCACTGTGTAAAAGACATGTTACAAACTCCTGAGAAGCTGATCGTCCTCAGGCCCCTTCTGAAATCTGTGACTGTCAGGACTCCTTGGTCACTGTTCTCTGCCATACAGACCAGCCTGTCTGAGCTCACCATAGAGCCTGCAGCTCTATATGTCTGTTTTTTGAGAGGGTGAACCTCAATAAGCTCAACTGTAACATTTTCTCATCAGCCTAATTTTTCTGCATTGTGTACTTGTTTCTGATATTTTCCCACTTGTGTTATTTGCTTGCTGAAGCTTCTCTATTGATGGAGTTCAATAAATGGTATTTGCCATCAGAGCAATTTGGTTCTAGTTCTAATTATAGCAACAAGCTGCTTCCTTAAAACATGTTATGGGTGTTTCATTATTTTAAATTGTTGACTTCTGTAATAATTACCGAAACAGTTGATCTTTCCTGAGAAGCCAGCAGCTGCAAATTCTCCCGTTTTCAAATGTCTAATTTTAATAGGTGAAACATCAGGTAAAAATCAAATCAAGTTGTAATATAATTCTTTAGAAGAAGATATATAAGTTACAACACATTGCCTCCAAATTCCATAGGGTTCCACTATTCAGAGGTACTGAACCATATCCCTTAGTATAGATCATAAAAAGCCTTATGCTGCACAGCTCAATTGTGAACACAAAGCCCCTAAATAAATCACACAGCAATGGCAACATTACTAATAGGACTATCAGAATCAAAGGAAGCAGAGTGATGCATCTGAGAAGAGCCTGTATTATTATTCTGCATGATTTGTTTATGGTATTGTTGAAGAGACTGCTTCTCTCTCCTCCCTTCCCCAGTTCCTCCAGATTAAGAATGAGAATGAGAAGGGCAGCAGAACTCCAAGAACAGCCTGTGCACTGTAATCCTACAATCATGAGAAGTGGTGGTCTGGTACACTCTGCAAGGCATTTCACTAAACTAAGTCAGTCTTCATCTTTATTCTGACACAATTCAACATTTGAACTCCTTTAAGTTTTCTGCTGTCATATATTTCTAGCCCCTGTTCACAGTGATCCCTGAATAGAACACAGCACAGCACACAGAGCAGTTACTAAGGCTGCTAACATGCATAGCATCATACTTTTGGCCATATTTGCTCGAAGACCTCTGCCTGTTTTAAGCAGTAATGGAAAATTACTCATATTTATAAAATGCACAGAAGTGAGTGTTTCCAAAAGGGGTTAAGACTCCTTCTCCCCACTAGAACAGTTGTTAAGAATCAAAGAGGAAAAATTTATGTTGGTGGTGACAAATATTCTATCAGTGATGAAAAGTTCCTCAGTGTTTCTACAGTATTTAAAAATCAGTTCGAAGAAAACATTAGGATTTTATTTATCTATTGATTTATTTTTTTATTTAGAAATAGTTCCCTAAGGATGGGAGATAAGTTCTATGACCTCATGGATCTCTTCTGACCTAAATCACTGACATTGTGTCAAATCCTTTCCATTATAAGGGAGAGACGCATTTATCTCATTCAAGGATTGAGCTAACCTTTTTTAAACATGGAGTCACCTCTTTGCAGTGATGAGGACTTAGCCCAATGTAATCTGGAAGAAAGAGACTCGAATTAATAAGTAAAGTATTGACTGCAGATTAAAAACTTTTTTTTTTTTTTCATGTGATAGAAATAAAAACTAGGTAACATTGAGATATTTTTTAATATGAGCTTTTAAATTTTTTTAAAAAATCCCTTAATTAATCACATCTATCAAAAAAGACAGGGGAAAAAAATAAAATAAAAATAAAGAAAAAAATTCTTTAAAACAAGAATGAGAGAGAAAAAAAAAGAAAGGAAAAAAAAATCCAAAAAAACCCCAAAAACTACAAACCCCCAAAACCTAGAGCTCAGCCAATCAATTCAACACTCTCTCCCAGGAACCAAGAGTAGTATAAATCAGGAGTTCATAATAAAAGACTAATGCTTCTTTAAAAAAAATGAGAATCAATAACACTCCCAAACAGGTTTCAACCAATAAAGTAATTTTGCAATTGTGAAATGTTTAAAGTAATGCTCAGATCAACCAGATAGCTACAACTGTGGTTTTCTGCACTCCTCTTTCATTTTCCCTTTCTTACATGTCCCTCCCACTTTACATCAGAACAATTAATATCTTTCCTTCCCTAACAGCTCTCTAGATAATTCACAGAAGCATTTGTCTGTGTGGCCTAGAATTAAACAGAAACTATTAAACAGTCAATTCCTATCTCTTCTGTAGAATTAATGTCATATTAACTCCTACCATGCCTTGCTGGTCTGTGGTATGTAAATGAAGTAACTTAAAAAAATTGTAAGGTATTTCTCTCACACCTTCAGCACATTCTCACGATTTAATCCAGGATGCAGTAAACCTGTTTTAGTTACAATGGGGAAACTCTTCTTTAATAACTAATTTTAGCCTTAGTAGTCTAAATAGAAACCATACAACACTTCATGACAAAAAATACAACACTTCAAATTACATCAGCTGAGTTGAAGTTTGTGTTGAAGTTTGTTATTTTTGATACATGCATCACATTTTATGATTTGCTTTTAAAAAACAAGCATGAAAGAGACCTGAGGAAAAGTTGGCTGTGGGAAGGAGGAGGAGAGGATCAGACTGTGTACTGAGGCTCATAAGCATAGTTTGGAGTAATTTCATACTCCATCCTGTCAATTTTACTAGAACAATGTCCTCTTATTCTTGGAGGCCTAAGCACAAGAGCACTCACTCACTTCTCTAAGTAACCGTGTTCAGGGTCCCATTATATTCCATTATGATGATTAATAGCCTCCCATGCATTTGTACAAAAGCGGTACAATGCATTGGGAACACTTTGATCATCATCAGCACACGGCTCATCTCCTGTGGTCACATTAACGACGTGACTCCAGCTACCATGCAAAACTGCAGCACTGGATCAGTGTAGATGTCATCAGATCCCCGTTCATCTCGGAGACTTCATTTTCTTCCAAAAACACAGAGATGACATCAGAAATGAGCCTTTTGACATTGTTTTATCAGACAGGATCAACCTGGTAAGGGGCCAGATGTGTTGCCCCTCCTGAAGTGGCCAGCAAGCTGTGACCACACAGATGTACACTGCAACTGCAGCCACACTCAGAAACAAAATGCTTCACTACCTTAGCAGGGCAAAGATAGGACAATGTTTAATCCTATTCTGGTCTGACCAGATTTTAAAGGACCAGGAGATGCCAGGAGCTATGTGTCACAGTGCTCGTAAGGTATGTGTGCTCTAACACTGATAGGGCTTGTCTTTTCCATCCCATTGGAGTAGGCTTTATACAACTCCCTTCTGTAAAAATGTATTAATTTCTGCTCTCTCTCAGGCAGCCGAATGAATAAATCTGCTGTGTGTGGAAGACCATGATTTCCTCTTCATGGGTTACACTCTGATTCCAGAGCTTCCTCTAGAAAAGGCTAAAGCATTTTCCACTTCTCTTCCCAAGACAAAGCCAACACCTCTGCGGCCTGTGATGACCATGCAGCATGATCTAGGGCAGGCAGGAGTGACGAATGGAAGGAGGAAAATTCTTTCCAACTCAGTCACTTCTAACTGATGCTGTGTGTACAATAAAAGGTCATCAGGGCACTTACCACTCTGCTGCTTATAAGAAGAAAATCTGAGGTCCTTGTGCACAAGTAGTCTTTATAAAACAAGAAGGCAGGATGTGACTGTCCAAATAATCAGCTGATCTGGAGTATACCAACCTCCACCTGAAAGCTAACTTGGAGAAATATACAGGTCTCACATTACAGAATCACAGAATCAATTAGGAAAAGACTTTTGAGATCATTGAGTCCAACCCTTGACCAAACACCACCATGTAAACAGGACCATGGCTTGATACTAAGTATCATGTCTGCAGTTTTCTTAAACGCCTCCAAGAACAGTGACTCCACCAGCTTCCTGGGCAGTCCATTCCAATTTTTAACCACCTTTCTGAAAAGAAATTCCTCTGAATGTCCAACCTGAGCCTCCCATGGGGCAGCTTGAGGCCATTTCCTCTCATCCTGTCGGCTGTTGCCTGGGAGAAGAGACCAACTTCCAACTGGGTCCAATCTCCTTTCAGGCAGTTGTAGAGAACTATAAGGTCACCTCTGAGACTTCTCCTCAATAAACACCTCCAGCTCCCTCAGCTGCTCCTCTTATGAATTACTCTCTAGACCATTCAGCTTTATTGCCCTTCTCTGGGCTCCCTCCAGCACCTCAATGTCCTGCCTCAACTGAGGGGCCCAGAACTGGGCCTCATTTGTTATCAAAGTCTTGTGTGACAGAATTGTGACAGAATTAAAAATTATCTGCATTATTCCACAGACAGTGAATCAAGACAGGAAAATAAAGAAACTTGATAGAGACCAAAGAGGACGCTACTGTCAAAGCCCAGATGAGAAGGATTCTCTTCTTTTGGTGCATAGTTTATTCCAAGCTTTTGTGCACTCATTATGCACTCCCTGAAATCACTGAGCTGCAGGCAGCCAGATTGCAGGAAAGCAACCATGCATTCAAGCCTATGGAGACATGTTAGTGCCTCTCAAAAGCCATACTTAGCTGCGGAGAGCACAGGGAGCCAACAGCAGGCATGGCGTCTTTTACTCTGCTAATAAATGAGCAGAACAAGACATATAGAAGTTATCTTTTAGAACTGCCAATTGTTAGAGACCATGTAACGGTCTGTAATATATATAAAATTATTGACATCATATGTGTTTATGTTTAGGTTAAACAACTATATTGTTTTTATAAGAGAAAACTGTTTCTGGAAACAATAGGCCAAATTGCTTTTCCTTGCTAAGAACAATGATGCAATGCTGCCAGTACCAACAGTTATTATTACAGAATCAGCTAACTGAAAACACAAGGTCTTTAACAACTTGTATCTTACAAAGCACTCCAAGGCGCGCCGAAGCTGTTTTTCTTTGTTTGCTAGTCAAAATGGGTAAAAGCAGTTTGTATTTTGCATCTGCTCATTATTTCAGTTTTCCCTGTGTATGTTTCCTCCTGTTTTCATTTCTCTTTCATGAGGGCAAGTATATAAAGCCGCAGTTCTTGTGAATTTTTAACTATCAAAACTAATTGATGAAATCAGAATCAGATGAACAGAGGAAGTCTAATCCTTCTGGGATTAGAAAGGAAAAGTGAAGAAAGAAAAAAAGAAGTGAACTGAGATGGAAAATAGACCCCTGTTAACAGAAAAAAACAAGACTTCCCAAAAATTTGGAGATTACCCAAAAAAGGTCACTACAGCATTCATATTCTAAACAGTGTCTTGGGCCATCCCATTTAAAAAATATTAAATATACAGCTGTAGCACAGTTTGCAACAGATCTGCATATTTGAGATGTTTTTTGATAGCTAACATTATGATGATCACAATCAATTCATATATGCTGAAAGTGGGACTACAAAATAGAGCTAGACAAAGGAGCTTTGCCATTTGCTATTTAGATGCAGTTGAAAACCAAAGTCTTCAACTTTTCACCATAGCTGACAGGTTAGAAAATCACCAGATGTGGATAAAATGCAGTAGACTGAGAGCATAAATTGATTTTATATTTAGGTTTAAAATGGATCTCATTGTCACAGAAATGTTAACCCCTCAACAGAAAAATCCACTGGATTTTGCAAATGCAAATTTTAAGCTCCCATGCTTGGCACAATAATGAAATATACAGCATTCCTTGTTGTCCTTACCTTTGAACTGCAGGTAACTATACAGCAGTGTTACAGGACAAAGATACACTTGTGAAATATTCACAAGCTGATGTCTTTGCAGCCCCGTGGGACCTGTGAAGAGCTCTTTTTTCCCCCACATCTCTCTCTCAGACTTTAAATAATGAGGAGCAGAAAAGGTATGAGACAACATGTCTGTGTGTCTCCTTTGAAATCTTTTCTTACATTACCTTGTTATCTGTGCTCAAGAGCAGCAGGTATTCCAGCAGTTCAGAGTGTATCCACAGCAAAAACACCCAGCAAAATAGAGTGCCAGTAGACACAGCTTTCAGTTCCAGGTCCAGTCAGCAAAACACAAAACAGATACATGAAGGGAGTGGTGGCACAGCTGAGTGGGGGGATGTGTGTGTGAAGGGGCGGGAAGGCAGGATTTTGCCAAGACAGTTAGTTAAGAAAATAGATGTTTATTATACATCCTGAAAAAAAAAACTACTCTCTCTCTTAATCTGACCTCACAAAATGCTTTTGTATAGAAAGTTATCCAACTTCTTTAGTATTGCAGCCTGGATCAAATAGTGACCACCCCAGAAAGGTAGGAAGGCTGGTCACTGTGCTGGTCACAAAGGTTTGGATAATTCTTTTCAATTTAGCCCTCACTGATAACTGCTGAGAAACACTGATACAGGTAGGGATTTGGAGGTTTTACTGTAGTTCTGTATTGTGCATCGGGAAAGACCACTTTGAACCTGGTATGAGGTATGAGCTGAGCATGAGAGATTTCACTTGTTTCCACACATCTGAGTCAGTTTGAGTATGTACAAGACTAAAGTCAAGCAATTTTTATCAAATTAATCCACCCTGGCACCCATGAAAGCAAGTCCTTTTCCAGAAGAGGCATCGCTTTTTAAATTTCCAGTTCTCTAAGGCTTCTAACTAATTTTTTATCCCCTCTGCATTTCAAAGATGCTTATATAACAGGTACTTTCCCACACTGGCCTTAAAAGCCCTTATTCTCTTTCTTTCATTATTTCAACAGACAAGTAGTCATTGCAACACAGGTGACGGTAAATCAAATCAAGTTGAAATGTGGGCCTGACTCATTTTCAGACTATATATGATTTGTTTGCATTACATTATCTTGGAAACCCATAAGCAATGTGTGCTGACTACATGCCCGCACATGGCAAGTAGATAAATGCTCTTAGTCAGTAATATAAAGTCTAAATAAAATTACAATCAGGTTTGGATATTAGGATAGCTTTGCAACACCCTTGGGGCATTGCTCTTATCATTAGCATTATTTGCATGAGAGTAGTGTCCAGAGATCCTGCCTGTGATCAGTTTCAAATTGTGCTAGGCTCTGGAAAACGTGGGAAGAGACAAAGGTTTTGAATGCTAAATAGATAATTACAGGCAAAGAGTGGGAGAAATAAAGGATTGTTATCATCACTACGTAGAGCTCTGAGGTGTGGAGATTAAATTTTTGTTATAGTCTAAGCACAGGCGCAGAGCAATGTTGGAGTCCAAGTTCGCCTTGCATCCAAAGAGTTTGCACACCAGCCCATGTTTAGGTTCCCACTGGCTTTATGGTAGTGCTGATAAACAGTAGGAAAGATAGCTTGAGCTTGCCCATCCCCAGCTACATTCTTACCTGCAGCACGGGCAGCTGGGAACAAGGTTGGCTTAGCTTTCTTGGCCTGAGGCAACCTCCACATATGCCGTCATGCTGTCCTGTGACACCTTCCCAGTGCTGATCTGGCAAGTTTCCCCAGGTCCTTCCCATACAGGATTATAGCCCTGCAGTGTAGGATGGATGGGCAGGTGAGCACAGGAATAGCAAGCTCAAACACCTGAGTGACTGCTCAGACAACATGGGGGTGTTTTTTGGTTGGTTGGTTTGTTTGGGGGGGGGGGGTTGTTTGTTTTGTTTGTTTGTGGGATTTTTTGTGGGTTTAGTTTTTCTCTCATCTCTGGGAAGGCTCTATGTCTTTCTTAAGGTCACCAGAAAGTCAGAGTGCAGCTAAAAAAACAGACACCTGACTCCAGCATCCAAAAGTTAATCATTCATCTCTAAAGATCTACTGGAAATATAGAAGTAACCTGGTAAAAAAATAAGACAAGTGATTTTTCAGTCTGTAGTGGAAGGACTCTATTGACCTCCAAGGAAGTTTTTTTTCAAGCAACATTTCAAGGTGTCCTCCATACACAGTTACAAAATTTTTACAACAATTACACAAACAGCCATCACAATGCTGGGCTGATGAAAGAGGGAGTGGATGTTTATGTGCTGCTGTTTCACCCCGTGTTGGCAGGGATAAGAAAATTACAAAGTGATAAGAAGAGATGCAAGTGGGAGGAGCGGACATGGGTGCTTGATTACGTACTTAATTAAGCAATGCTGGCCACATCAAATTGCAATGAAGTGTGTGTCTCTATGGCATGGTTTTAGTCTCAGGCAATACATTGGCTACCTGCCTCTGAATGGACAGTGAGATATTTTCAAATGGAGATATGTTGACCAGCCAGGAGAGCTGGACAGTTACCTATTTTTGCCTTTGAAGACTCTATATAACCAGTTAAGATTACAATCTCACTAAGTGATCCAGTCACTCGCAGAATTGTGCTTAGATAAATGAGACAGCAGGCAGGAGTAAAGCTTGTAGACCTAGACCTAAAATAAAACTCCTGGTACTCCAGGAGAGCAAGTTATTTCATCCTGTTTAAGTGCTTTAACAAGAATGTGTAAACATTTTTTCTTAAATGGTGTAGGAACTTTAGTTATTATTTTTCAAAACTAATATTATTGTTTTTCTATAACTTCTATTGTTCTGTAATTGTAAGGGATCATGTCTAATCCCATATGTAACATGTTTATTAGATGTAATATTTTATCTCTTGGATTCAGTGTCTGACACTATAATTTTGTTCTTATTTCAAAAATGTGTTTTCCTCATCCTCACTTTGTCAGAATCTAATGGTTTTCTTTATCATAGTAGAAAGTTAGAAAGATTCCTCCCTAGAAGACAAAATTGGAACATATGTGTCTTCATTTTAATTCAATTTGTATCATTGAATCCAGACCAAACAAAGTAACTTTATCATACTAGAAACTACCAGAACTGAGCTGGGATATTTTTGTTGTTGTTGTTGTTTTTGTTGGTTTATTTTTGTGGTTTTTGGTTTTGTTTTTGTTTATTGCTTGTTTTTAATATATGGGCATGAAGTCTCAGTAAATCTATAGTTCATTGGCTTCATTACCTATAGCCTTGCGAACATAGAAAGAAGCAGTACCAAATGCTTCTGTGATTTCTGGTTTTCTTTGGGAATTCACTATCTGTGTGCTTTAGTCAAGTGGAAATACATAGGAACCATTCCAACTTTCAGCTGACAAAAGCATGTTTTTTGTTGTTTTGTGAGAACTTTACAGATAAAAATTCTATATGGAATTTCCTGGGTCTGGTAAATTTATTAAAAAATAATATGGTCTATGCAAAATTAGACCATGAAAGTTAAAAAAGCTAATAAATTAATTTATTTGGCCTGTTAAATCATCTAGAAATACAGGTGTTTTCATATAATTTTAACTATTGTATAATATTTAAGACACTGGAGGCACCTGAAACCTTGGTATTCAGACACAGAAAAGGTTCCCACTAGAAATGTGTTCATTGAATACCATCCTCTGAAACAAAGGACTTTTTTTAGCTTTATCAAATCTGTGTAGCTTTTTGCTGAATGGTCAGTCAGGCACCATTGTTAAATATCAAGGTTGGAAAACCCTAATCTTCTTTCATATTCATTTTCCACACCTTGTCAACACCTGCATAGCTCACCAGTGAAGCTGCTTTACATGCAATCCACCCACAGGTTACAACTTATAGGTCAGGGGTGGGAATTCTCTTTGAAATCACCGGGCAGCTGAGCCCACATACATTACTGAGGTGACAGGTATAGCACGCAGTGATGAACCTTCTGTCAGTCACAGAGAGGTCACACTGGTATCAGTTGCCAACATGTCTTTCTCCCATCTTTAAAAAAAAGGAAATTAAAAATAGTTTTTTTTCTTCTTGTGGAAAATGGAAACAGATTTGATGCTGTTCACTAATGTCAGGTGGCTGAAGATTTAGGGCCCCGGAGCTCAGGAGGTCTCCTTTAACTGTGCTGGCTGTACTCTGCAACAACATAAATTGTTGCCTGAACTGAGCCCCTCATAAGCTATTCCAGGAGCAACAGTGACAGCCACATTAGCGTGAACTCTACTGGAAACAAACATCTCCAGCCCGGTGTCAGGAGAGCCAAAATAAAAGCATGGCATTCTCTTATTTCATACCTCCTTTTTTCATTATAAAAGCTGTAAAAGAAGTCTAGTTTGAAAATTATAACATTAAAAGACTGAAAGATTTTTAGTTTTGTTAAAGAGGTGCCTGAGTCTCATGTGCAAGAAAAAGTTGTAACATGAACAAAAAGAAATACCTGAGTTTGCTAAAGGTTCACCTACAATTCTGCAACTTTAGCATTATCATGAACAGATCAGAATACCAAATCTAAGATCACTACCCATATCTCATAATGCAGGCTTTGTCTACTGTGTTAAGGAAATGCCAGAACTCATCAGATAATAACAGAATATTAATATTGCAGAGGTTAAAGAATCATACTCTCTGTAGTTATCTCTGAGTGTTTGAGCTAGTTCCTGTAAAAATCTTGTTTCAAGGTCCTTAGAGGTTAATAAGATCAGTGCTCTCCAGTCTTTCTGTGAGACCTCAGAAGAATCTTCCTATATTTTTCCATTTTCCCAACCTACTGAGGTACTTGAATGTTCTGTGTATTTGCTCTGCACAGACAAAGACTGTTTTTTCTAAACAGGGTAGTTTGGATGACATTTTTTTGGTGTAAAAATGAAATTCTTCTTCCACTAAAAAAAAAAATCATCCTCAGAACAAAACAAAACATCAGCCCTAGCATAAAGCAGTGTTAATACACATGAAATAAATTGATTTTGCCAAGGCTAAATTTTTCTAGTGGAGCCTATACTTGAGAACGTTTGAGTGCTCTCTTGAGTTATCTCATTGTATCATTGTTAGCAGGACAGTACCTTGAATTTGTTTCTATCATACAAAGTTGATATATAAGGAGACAGGATTTAATTGAAACAACTCTGAGAAGTCTTCAAAAAGTCCTGTATTTTTTATCAGAAAAAAATATTTTATGAAAGAAGAATCAAAGAGTATAAAGAACCTTTAGGAGAGATCCTGGTATGAAATGCAACTATACTCTGTAATAAATGTGATTACAGTCTGTAATAAATGCTTCTTTTATTTTTGTATGTGAAGTTTTTAGAGGTGGAAGGATTTGCTCATTAAAAATATTTTACTTTTGCTTTGCATATTGGAGTTTAGAAATCCATTCATACCATGGATTTGATGAAGACAAGCCATAAGTTTATGCAAAGTCTTTAGCTGCAGAAGACCCTGACCTTACAGAGGATCAACTCTTCCAGAGTGTTATTACCAAATTAATACAGTTTCTTAAATAATGTAGTGCATGTGAAGGCAAACTATAAAGATCTGCCTGAGGTTTTTAGCCTCCTCTGTATGTCCCCACCTCTCCTTCATTATATATGCAGCTGTCTTACTTGTCCCAGTATTTCAACACAACAGGGATTAAATCCAAAGTTTCCATATATAAAAATCTGAGGCTCAGGTTCTTCCCACTTAACTTGAGGTACTAAAGTGAGAAGTATCTACATTAATGATGAAAACACTGTATGGAAAGACAGCTATTCATGCCTTTGTACTGATAGACCTTTTTAAATTATTATTATTATTTTTTATTTTTCAGTGGGAGGGATTTAAAAAGTCTAAGTGAAAGAAACTGTCTTTTTTGGGGTCTGGTGGTGCTGGTTTTGAATACCATCATACTTTTACTTCTGGAAGGTTTTTTGCCCTATAACTATTTCTTAGGAACATCAATATACAGAAACAAGGAATCATTTCTGATGCTCATTCAGGGATACGAATACAAGTGCTTTTTTTACTTTCCTGCATCAAGTGCCATTTGCCTTAAAAGTTGTCATTTAGCTTCATGTAGGGGAGAGTCCTGGTTGCCAAGTTACTTTGGATTTTAACTGCCCAGAATGAGTGGTTGAGAGAATGAAAAATTCACCCCAATAGGCCATAGAAAGTAACAATAACTAGGTTGTCCACATCCCCATTTCAGTGGTCCTTCCCTGTGTCTTAGAGTTTTCCTTTCCTGTGGGAAGGTGACTGCAGCCCCCTTGTCATACACAGGGGTGATAGACAAGGGTGCACACAAGGACACAACTGTCAATACCAGTTAGAGTGATGTACATCAGGAGCAGCACCGTTAAAGTCAAAGGGGTATAGAGGTATAACGCTGGGGAGAACAAGCCTGTAGTTAGAGCTCAGTAGGCAGGACTGCTGGAATTAATCATGTTTTCAGACAGCCAATTCATTCACGTGACAATAAAAATTACATTTAGAAAAATTAACTTTTATCCCTCCTTTGTTAATTGTTGAGAAAATGTAACTCAAGAAGCAAAGGTTTAAGCTTTTATTTTAAGTTCAGTGTCCAGTCCTAGGTTTCAGATTACATGTGAATTAAGTCCATCATATAATTTAAATTTAGCTTTATTAAACTGACTCTCTCCCCCCATCTCAGCATCCATTAAATTATTGTTCTTCTCCTACTCTTCCTCAGCTCCCCTAAAGATGCTATTCATTAAAATGTAGAGAATAAAAATCTCTATATGTGCATTTTTGCTTATTAGCTGTTCTGGCTGCCTCATCATTTGCCAAAATCATATTTCCTGAACAAGGAGGGCAGAAATAATGTGAAATCAATCTTTTTTTGCTTGGCCAGATAAACATAAGACATAATAAGAGAAAGAAAGGCAGAGAGAGAGAGAGAGAGATAGGGAGAAAGAAAATAAAGCAAGAAAACAGCAACGCCATCCCAATGGTGATGGATAACTGAAGTGAACGTGTCAGGATGGTATTATGTAAATTACCAAAGCAGCTGAGCAGTGCACTGATGATTACAGAGGATGTGAACAATGTTGTGGTCCCCAGGTGCCACCATGCCTTGTTATTTTTTCTTCCCTCCAACTACCCTTGGGGTAGATTCTTCCTGACCTGAGTCCTTGAAAAAATCATCCAAGAAATATGTTCCTAAAAAAAAAGGTTAGAGGACATCTATGACATTTCTCTAAAGGAATAACTGTACCCTTTCTGTTGCCAGTTTAACATTCTAAAAAGTGCTTTTTCCTTACACCTCTGAAGGATTTGACTTATCAAACACCTTGATTACAGAATAGGTTTAAGGTCAAAAATAATTTTAAACCAAAAAGGGAAACTGAAGGGTGGGGGACGTGCATTTAACATGCATTAAACTGTATTTTAAACTCTGTATTATTAGGAAAAACTTTTTTCCATCTCATTAAACATCCTGTGTGTAAATGCTTGAATTTGCATGTTAATATTTGTGTCTATGGTTTCTGGTGACTGCATTTTGTTTCTCTTTTTCAGGGGTGTTGTTTTAAATAACAATGAGCAAGATTGCAAAGTGATAATTTGCTAATTAGCCCTTATTTGAAATTACTTCTTCTTTAAGCTGAATGTGGGCCCAAACCCAAAGTCCAATAGACCACTGATAAGTTCCTAAATTATTGAGACAAACATCCAGACCCTCTGAAGACTTCTCAGGATTGTACCTTAGGAAATAACAAACCTCCATTGGTTTAGGTCTTGAAAAACCCTTTGTAAACATGTCCTGAATTTCATCCAAATGCTTCCTTGTAAACAGTGTTAGAAATTAAATAAAGCCTTAGAAAAATAGAGAAAATTATCCAGAAAGATTCATATGGCCCTTAAATTATTTTGACCATGTTCCTAATTAATTTCTCTTTCCTTTTTCTTTTGCATTCTCTTTTCAAAAATAAATGAAATTAAATTTTCTTATTAGCAACATGCATAGAACATATTTATACTTGGTTGAGGTGATCTATATTGATTACACAAAGTGCCAGTTACAATAATCAAAGTTTCATGGAAATCAGGAAAACTTAAGCTGGCTGCTCCTGCAGAAGGAGGGTTCCCAAATGCAGAAGAATCCTGTTGCAGCAGCCTGGGATTCTTTGATTTGCATATCAATTTAGCTAACAAAAACTGTTTCATCTCTACTTGAAATTTGGCTGAGCCATTCAGCCCTGTTAGATCTTTATTTCTGCACATTATCTATTGTATCAGGTCTAGTCTTGTGTCTGAATTCACTGGACTCTTCAATACCAACAATAAATAAGACTTATTATCCATAATGCCTTCAATAAGAGTTTCTTGGAGTAAATAACGCAATGTCTGCACAAAGCACACTTTCCAGCTGTGCTCTGGGCAGCCTCATGGGACTAACAGGGCAACTTGGTAACTGACACTTGTACAGGTTTAAATTTGAAATTGCATTTAATTTGTATATCATTATGTAATCAAGAACTTGAACCTTTAAGGCAAAGATAACAGTAAATGAGTATCCTGATAAAAATATTTGCAATACAGTAATTAATTTAATGGGATTCATGTCTCTGGAGACTAGTATAAGGCCTTTTTGTGGCAGATTGCATTTTCTCTCTTTACACGTGTACAGAGGGACACTCGGTGCGTGAGGGCACATGTGAGTGAGTAGATGGGCAGAAACATTCCCTTCTGGAGAGAAAATTTCCTATCATGGGACAGGGACAGCATGAGCACGTGTACAGTCCTGCTTGAGTTCAATGGCTCCTGAAATGCTTTCCAAGGTGGAATTTATCAGTAAGGTCAGTATGACTTCTTTGGGATTCTTTCTGGACTCATTTTTTTTGAGCTTCTGTAGCTGTCACTGAATATGTTGTTTTGTTTAAATTCATGAGAAGAAAATAAACAAACTTGGGAGAAAAGACAGGCCAACCACATAGAGAAACTTTATCTTGATGAACTTGCCTCTGGTTTTGTTATTAATATACAGTAGTTTGGTACCCCAGGATGTCTTAAGAATGCCAAGTATAGGAATATATTTTTAAAGGAAAAATTGCTTGGGAAACTTCTATCAGTTTGGATTTGGATAGACTGCTGAGTCTGATGTCTGGTTAGGCTCCTTTTACATTCCTGCACTCAATGATGAATAGTAAAATAGGCTATGATGGAACAATTACTTCTTTATTGGTTCTCTACTATATTTAATTCAAGATTTTTTATATGACTTTAAAAATAGCTCCTATAGAAAGGATACAGAAAGTCTCCTTCATGTGACTTTGTCATTGCTCCATTGTGTAAGATCTCCAAAAACCCTTAAGAGCACAAGTCTTGCTAATTGTTAATTGGGACATTCAATGGGACTTGAGCACCCACTTCACTTAATTGCTTTTGAGCAGCCAACACAGCTCTGAGAAGTGGCAGACATTTGTGACCAGATTTACTCCTGTATCCTGGTCCAATTTGTCAAGAGCAAAAGCATCACTTACAAAATGCCATTGACCCTCAATTGTTCAGCTTTTCTGCAGGACCCAGACTACCTATTGCAGGAGTTATTTTGTTCCACTTTGCTTTTCTTTATAGAAGCAAATGATACAGAATTTTTATAATGTTCTATTTCCTTTGTTTTAAAGCACTTATTTTAACGTGATTTTTCACTCACAAAAAAATGGTAGTTCTGGCAGTGTAATAATAACTTGCATTTGTATTGTACCTTTCATCTCAAGTGATCCCAAAGCACTTTACTAACTTAACAAGCTGAAACACACTTTATTAAATACTACACATAGGGATCACTTCACCCACCACTGAAACAACCACTTATGTGGTGAAATGAACCAACTGTTTAAAGGCTCAGTTCTGCAAGGTGTTGAGCTCTATTAGCCTGATACAATGCCCACTGAAGTCAATATAAAGACTCCTAAAAATTTCATTAGGCTCTGAATTAGAATTTATTACAATCTTCCAACAAAGCATTTAGGAACATGCTTAACTTAAGCACTTGAGCAGTTCCATTGACATTAATAGAGCCTGAGGTTGCTTAAAGTTGAGCTTGTGAGTTTTTGAAGTAGGGCCAGGTGTCTGAGTGCTGTGCAGTAGAGATTGCAGTGAGTGCATTGATACAGCAGAGAAGCAGAAAACAAGATCTGAAGAACACCCTAACTCATTAAATTCACTGCTGAAATTAGGAAGCATAATTTAAACAACCTTACCAAACACCTGATCAAGACAACATGAAAGAGGAATTGTTAGTTCACTCCTTGAAACATTTTTACATTCACTACATGCTAGTAAGTTTATATTATTACCTCTGTTTTATTACCAGTGCTTTGTTATTTAGGGTTTGTAAAATTATGAATCTTTTTGGGTTTGAAAATCATAGATTCCTCTTAATATAATCCAGTAATTCATTACTTTTCTTCCTGCACTGTTAGCTGGATTAATAAGCATCTCCTACATTAGTTTGTTAATTAAAAAACTGGTGGAAGAGAATAGGCCTATAAGCTGGAGCAAAGTATCTGGAAAGAACTATAGCAAAGCAACTGCAGGAAAAAATGTGGCTGCTCTGTTTAGCAGCTCCAAGGATGCTACTTCTCACTCCCAAAGACAGTAAGGCTTTGTGATACTAGAAAAGATAGTAAGTCCAGGTCAGATCTGGGACAGTAATAACCCTTCTTCATAACCTGACTGCACCCTTCCATGTTAACATACTGTGAACTGAGCACAAGTGACAAAACCAATCCATCACTGCACCGCCAACACAAAGAAGAATAGAGAGGTTAACAGAAATTGATGACATCCCTGCTCGAATTTTACACTGATTCGGCCAGCTTTACGATTGAAACAGACAAAGATTTATAGTCCAAGCTAGGACGCTGGCTCTCCTTGATTGCCTTGATTTTTTTTTTTTATGCGCTTCTGCATATTTATTTCCAAGCTCATCACAGGCTTGTATCATTAGAATGCTGATTTGATTTTACATTCCAAGAGGAGTAGACATTATGCAGCCATTTGCATGATGTGAGAGAAATCACCATAACGGTTTGTGATATCGGCGACCAAAATGATCGGTAATGTTCACCTGCATAAGAAGGATTGTGTAATATTTTTTTTTGAAATTCAGATTTTTTCCTTTTGCTTCTCTATCTGTGAAAAAAAAATAAAAAGAAGGAATTATTCCATATCCTGTGGATGAGAAATTGTGTTTTGTCATGCCTCCGAGGGTTACAGTGGTATTGAGCTTTTATGAATTCGTTTGATATCAGGGCTGAGCGTTACGAGTTCCAACACAAATTTTTTTCCCCATGACATTATTACTGAAAGCTTTTATCAGTTCATTGTGACAAAAAATTGATTATTATCCTTGACATTTGATGGATAGCTTTCATAAAAGTGCTTTTTTTTCTTTAGGTTCTTGTGTGTGTGTGTATGTGTTTGTGTGTGTGTATAAGCCTGTAAAGTTTTCTTAGGAAGGTTCTATTTTCTGGAGAGGGGAAAAAAAAAAACAAACCAAAAACAAAAGCAGCAACAACCTCTTACTCTGTGGCATATTTTTGAATCACTGCTGTCCATGAAAAAATTAGAAGTGAAGTGACAATTCTGTTTCCTTACGGCTTTTTCTGCTTAAACACTAGGAAAATGTACATTCATGCATCTTAGAGATAAATATGGATTACTAGTATAACTGCTCTATAGACATCTGAAAAAGATTTTGAAGTAGTTGAGACACAGGCATTGATAGACACTCTATAGTAAAGGCTAATTCGGGCCTTTGTCTTTGACAGATTCTAATACCTCTTTGTAGTTGTTATATTTTAAACAAATGTTCAGCAGGCATCTGACAGAAGAACAAAGCTGCCTTTAAAGAGTTTAACTCTTGTTTATTGTGTTCTAGCAACGACAAGCAATAGGACTTGACTCATTCCGAACAACGCCAGAAGCTGAAGCTAATGGTGATTCAATTACGTTCTCTCACAAATGGGAATATTCACCTCTGTGTCTGCATTAGTGTTGATGGGAGCTCTGTGCTTGCCTTGGGAGGAGAATATACTTTAAGAGAATGTGGCAGAACTGTGTTCTTCTGGAGGAAATGGCTGCTTTCCCTGGTTGCCATTCTCAATGATGGATTTGCAGGAGTCTTTCCAGGGACCCTTGCTGAAACAAAAGGTGGGAGGATAGTGAATTTTAGAGAAATTTGTGAGCATAGAAAGTCAGCCAGAGGCCAGACCAGACGTTTGCTTGAGAAAAGGGGCTTTAGAGAAGATAAGATTAGTTATAGGAACAGTTTTTAACCTTTTGAAACAAATTCTGTTAAGTGTCAGATCAATTAAAAGAAAAAAAAAACAGAGGAATTCTCTGAACTGTGTGCCAGTTTCAGACATTTGGTGCTTCTTGAGATCAGGGAAGTCAGCATTAAACAGAAAAAAAGATGATTTAGCCTTACTGTTACTACTCCATAGAAGCAAAATTGATTTCTGGTGATGGACTGGTGTAGGGACCGTTGCCACATGTGAAAGAAAAGAAGAGGTGACAACAAGCCTTGGTCTGATGTATAAGCCCCAATATGTGCCTTGTACTGAGAGAGGTGATGAAATGGTTGCAATCTTCTTAATCCCTTTCCCCAGACTTCCCACTTCTCTCCACTCCAAACAAGTCTGTCTTGGGGGCAGGTTCTGGGCCAGTTTTACCAAATGAGGACAATATAAATGTCAGCAACACTGTAGGAAAGGAAGAATTCTCCAGTGTATACTTTGCATCTGTTCTTAGAAAGAAGGATGTTGTTTAACACAACAACAGAACAGGTTTTCTTAAAGTAGCAATGAGAGGAAAGGAAAGGAGCAGCATAACAGTTTAGAAAAAAAAAAAAGAGAAAAAAAAAGATTAAATACTTTACCCATGTTAAGTTCAAAGGAGTATCAGACTGATTAACTAATCTTGGAAGACTGAAAAAAATCTGGGGTTCTGGAAAAAAAATGGCTCTTGTTCCACCACTGCTTAAGGACAAACACTTCAGCAAACTGTAATCTCATTAAATGGATATAGAGCAACTAAGTCAAGGTGATGGGAGATGAAATCAATGAAGAATTAAAATAATGGCACACTGTCAATCAACATAGCTTAATGAAAAAATTATCAAATAAACTTGCTCTTTATGATTGAGTTTATGATTCCATTGGTAAAGATTTCTAAAAAGTATTTGATTTCTTTAGGATTTAAAAAATACTGCTGGTGGAGAATTAATTAAAAGTTTTCTACCTTGATGGTTTTTGAAAAAGAACGCTAAGGAAAAAATAATCTTTTTTGGTTTTTGCTATTGGATTCCATATTTCTTTCCTGATTCAAGTCATGACCAGTTCTGTGCAAAATGACACACAGTCAGTTTCGTTAAGATTTACATATACAAAAAAACCTATATGGAAAATAATGAGAAAGACAGTTCTGATGAACAACCTAGATATTACAATGATCTGGACTTGCTAGAATAAGATTTATTGTAACTTTCCAAACTACAATATTATATACCCAGCTGTCAAGACTGCAAATCACAATTCCCTTCTGACAAATAAACTAATTTTGAAAAGGAGCATCATAAGGAGTTAGAAAATGCCAGGATTCATATGATATGGAAAAATATATGATCAGGAAGTAAAGAAAGCAAATATTAGTCCTCAGATGTCTGGCCAGAAAGAGTAAGTTGGTAATTAACCAGTGTAATAATTAATTTAAGGATCTCATAGCTCCTCTAGTTTTTGGTGTTTTAGAAAAAGAAAAGCTTTGAAAAGGTATGTGCTGTCTTTACACCAGGTCTGATACAAGAGATAGGGTCATTCTGTTCCCTCCACTGTGGAGTTTAAATTATCTCTGAACTGTCAGCTTCATCAAAATAATGTTAAAAATATGTAATTGCCTAGGAGTTTTATGAACAAAAAGATTGTGTAAACCAAGATGCCCAAATTAGGCACTGAGAGCCTAAGGTACTGAAAGTATACAAAAAGTACTATTAGAGCACCTAAATGTCAGTTTCAGGGCCAAAGGCAAAGGTATGCAAGGTCTTCTGAGTATTCTTTTATGTAATGTTGTCACTTTCCAGTTGTATTTCAAAGGACTTTAGTTGTTTATTGCTTCTCCTGGTCCAGTGTTAGGATTTTATCTGCAGCTTTCAGAGGAGAGAAAAAACCATGTTGTCTACTGCTTTTTTTAATGTTGAAATAATTTTCAGATCCTGGAAACTGGAAGGTACTGCTGTTGAGCATGAAACCTTGGCTCCATTTGTCAGTGCACTCACCACGTGTGATTTTTGTTTTTCAATGGCTGAATTGTCTTTACCTGGTGGGTTAGACCTGGCAAACAGTCACGTTTACACTAATGACCCCTTCCTTCCCTCTGCTTAGCAGGAGTGGGGGAGAAAATAGGATAAGAATCTTCATGTGTTGAGATTGAGACAGTTCAATTTCTTACCAGTTACTGTCACTGGCAAAACAGATTCAACTTGAGGACAATTATTTTACTTTTATGTTTTTCCCTAATTAAAATAGATTTTGTTAGTGAGAAACAAAAGACAAACATTAAAATGCCAGCTTTCCTCCCCAGTTCTGCCCATAGAGGCAGTGCCCTGCAGAACTGCCAAAGCCTTGCCACAGACACCCCAAACATACTATAAAAAAGTTAGCCTAACAAGTGGTGAATGGATTGATGACATTTAAGTTGCATGTGGATATTGCTTTCATATTTTCTGTTAATGCTGTTGGAAGTATTGTAGCTAATTTTCTGTAGAAGAACACCCTTAATCACCCCTCTTTTAATCAAACTCGATAAGCATGATTCTCCCTCTATTTATATTGTAACTTTACAAACTAAACTTTAAAAGACTTTCATTTTGTAAAATCAAAATTTTTCGTTTGTTCATTTGGTTAATTTTAACCCTCTTCTAATGCAGTGAAAGCTCACATTTTTATTTCATTTTTATTGCAAGCATTGCATTTGCAGTGAAACTAATAAAACAAACCTTTGTTTTGATTCTAAATAATATTTTTTTAAACTTAATATTTTATTTAAAATATTCAGGTCAATATCATAGAGCATAATGTAAAGTTCTTGTCTGGATCCTCTTGTCAACAATCAATTAGTTGTAATGAATCTACTAAGAAAATATTGTACTGTCCATATTAGAAATGTGTGGAGGCTGGAATATCTGCCATATTAGGGTTTTTCAGGAGTTTTAAAATTTGTCTCCCAGCAGGAGTGATTTCACAGAAAATAGAATGATGGTAGAGCAAAGGAGGAGAACTTTGGGCCATTCAGATATCTTGCTTCAAAAAATTAGAAGGATTTGTTTTGATTTCAATGCTTGAGTCTTTGTTCTATTAGAGCACTTGTCATTCTGTTATGATTATAATTTGGCAAATTATTTCTGATTGAAAAGTCAGCTTCCATGAAGAAATGAAATTTTTAAAATAATCTAAAACCCAGGCATTTCAAAACTGTCAGAAATTTTCTTTAGATTTTCAAGTGAAATCCTAGAAATACCAATCCCATTTCACAATGCATTTCTAGTAGCAATATTTTCCAATGATCTGTAAATCAATCAAATTTTGTCTCAAAGCTTCTAGTCTTACTCGCATCTATTTCTCTATTTTTCCTTGTCAGTTGTCAGTTTGGTTCATTTTACATACAAATCACTAAGTTTAACAAGTAGGTTTTAGATTTAGGCCTAATTATAGAACTGGACACAGTATTTAAATTATTCCCGAATTCAAATGGGTTTTTAAATTAGAAGACATTTAAGCAAGGATTTGGGAGAAATTAGCTAGTAGGATGAATTTAAGTCGTGTGTTGACAAAATGACGTTACTTTACACTTAGTCTGATTTCAGGTCAAAAGCAGGCATAGGTAGGAAGATACTAGCAGCCTGAAATATTTGTAGTACTTTCTATGAGAGGAATAATGAATTTTTTCTCATGAATAAAAGTAAATCAAGTTTAAACTGTGAAGTTGGAGACTATCTGGAGAGAAAGAATAATAAACTAAAAATAAATTGTTCTCCATCGTTGTGAGTGAATTATGCATGTTACTCCAAACAGATTTTGTTTAGGTGATTTAGCCATAATCCACTTGTTTTGTGCTTTCGTGCCTAAATTTTATGTATCATTTGTACAAAGATGAATAAAAGACTATTTCAGAGATATAAATATGCATATGCAAAGCCAAGTACAGTAGGATTGAATCATCTCCATATATTCTGTAACAGGAAAATAAAAAAGATGACATGGAGCATCAAATTACTTTATTTTACTAGCTTTTCCCTCAAACACATTTTTAAAAGTACAAAAACAATATAATTTGTTGTGGCATGCTAGTCCCTGTGTTGCTTTTAAGCTATCCAGGTGATGCTCTCTTGAGAATCCACTCCGAACAGAGGCCTAATTCAAGACTGGATCACAACATCTGCACCAGATAGAATTTGTCATCTTCTGTCTTCAAGCCCATTGGCTGTTGCTTAGCAACTGGTCAATCTCACAGAGTATTTGCCATGACAAATTAGCAGTGTTGTTACCATGACAACCAGCTTTGTTACTTAATTAAATTGATTTGAATCAGAATTGGCTTTCGGGGAAACAAGTGTGTTGCGTGAAGTAGTAAACATGAGCTTGCAGCTAAACCATTCATGCTTTGATGTAGTAGACCCTAAAATCAACACTATCAAGACGAAATCCACAATCAAGTCCTGAAATCACTGTGGACAGACTTACTTAAGATTTTAATTTCCTTTCCCAGATTTTTTTTAGAGCACTCTGGATATATTTAGCAATGGTCAAAAAAAAAATAAAATCAAACAACAAAAAAACCCCCAAAAAAACCAGGCTGCTCCAATTTCTTGATTATTGCTTTGACAGTGTAAGTAGAGAAGTTACTGCTCTTTAGCAACCAGTTGTGGAGCCATGTTTCATGTGTCACTGGAAATTGCACAGCTTCATACAGAAAAAAGGAAAAAGAAATCAGATTATGTGGGCTAAACAGCTTGGAATGGAATTTCTTGACATTCTTTCTATTTGTTCTCCAGCAGCATCTTGGCTGCTACCTGGAAAGTCTCAGTGTTTACCATAATATGGGACTCTGACTGCCTTGAGGAAGTGAGGGAAATCCTTCTCTTGATACTTGGGGTCCAGGCAGCACAAAAATTAAAATAAGGCAAGCTAGAAATTCAGATTTCACACTATTGGCAAATTTCTTTTAACAGAAACACCTACACACTTTTTAATTATGTTTTCTACCCCTCTTATCCTCTTTGCAGACTGACAGAGGCACAGGATTAGCATATTTATATCATACATATATTTAATGAATGAAACCTACACGTTAAGTATGAGCACAGCTGTTGCAGACTTCAGATACGCAGTCTCACATTTTTTCAGTTTATCTCTATTTTATCACCAGTAGTGTATGGGTACCTGCTTTTGGTGTCCTTCCTGATCTTGCAAATTTAACTGCACTACTCAAGTTGCATTTGCCTTAAAAAATATTAAATTAACTGCTTGGCATGATTTGAAATTTCTCATTATGTGTGACTGATTTAAAGCTCGAATGTGCTGTTTTGCATGGATGTTCCAAAGCTTAAGCCTACGTAAACAATAAATGGGAAACATCAACCAAGTGGTGACTCACAAGGGAAACTGCAAAATGTTGACAAATTCTAAATTGCAAGGTGCTGTGTGGCCTTGCTACATCGCTTGTGTGCTACCTGTAATTCACACTGCTATCATTACAATAAGCAGACTGCCTACTGAATTTCTCTGAAGTAGATTTTTCTTTCTTTAGACAATATTAGCAGAGTCTCACTTTTTTAATGCACTTTTTAGAGAGCTTGTCTTTATTCAGAAGCTTCTGGAAAAATAAATTGTTTAAAAGAAAAAAAAATTTACTTATGTACCACAGCAAAACCATGCATCTTTCACACCTCTGGATGAATTCATACAAATTCATTTTTCTCCTTAGATTGGTTTCACAAAACTTGGTAATAGCAACACCTGGTTTACAGCAGTTTAGATATAAGTTCCAAATATTTTATTGTTTTCTCCTTGTAAATATTATGCATTCTATGTATTGCCCTGATACAGTGATTTCCTCTTCAAAAACCCTGTAGAAATGTTATATGGTCCTTTCCAGACTTAAAGCAGAATTAATAATAGGAATTGACATCTTTATTATACAGAGAGGAAAAAATGCAGAAGAAAAAATTAAGTCATTGTGAAAAGCTCAGAACTCAGAATCACTCTTCACACACCTATCACACACATCAATGTTAGGCTTCAAGTTTTGACCAGTTAAAATTTGTGTACTATAAAGTATCTCTAAAAGTAGTTTTTTTAAATATTTTGTTATTGTGAATCTCTTTATAATTTTTGTGGGGCTCTAACTAGAATGAAAGAATTGACTATTAGAAGAAAAAGAAATCCTGATAAGTGTTTGTTTCTTGATAGATTTAATTTGTATTCATCTAATTCTGACTGTTGAAACAATGTCCTGTCAGAAAAAGTTGTATTCTGAAAAATGCATGTCAATGTTAATAAGAGAAAAATCTAAAGAATAAAAGTGAAGAGAAAGTGTAGAGTAAAATTTTGTTCAAATTATAGCTAGAAGTCTGAAACAGGGTGGCATTTCAGATTACCCACAAATTGTACAGTTAATTGAGAGAAGCTGAAAAGACATAGATAAGTCAGGAACAGATCACTCAGGAAAAAGAGAAAAAAAGGAGAAAAGGTATCATCTTTTTCTATACATCAATGAGCAGAAGGGCAATACCTCATCTGTTCCATGGCTTGCTGCCCATTTCGGTTACCAACTGATGACCAATCCTCTAATTAAGACATAGTTTTTAGAAATGGAATTAATTTCTTTCCAGATGAAATTAACAGACATGTAAGCAGTTTTTATCCATTTAAAAGAAAAAAAGTTAGCAATGCTGTAAATACTTGGACTCCTTCTTAAGAGTATTTAGCCTTCAGAGATCATGAACTAGACAAATTTTGGGGGTTTAGCAACAACACAAATTTCGTAGTTGAGGAACCTGTACAAATATAATTCACAACTGTGCAGGTGTAGAGTGGAGAGCCACATGGGCTTTAAATTTGTTGTTTCATCAGTATAGCTTCTCCTACAATATAAACACAAGAGTATTTGTTGCGTTGAGTGATACTGTGCCCCCAGAAATAGGCCTTATGGTTGAGAAAAGCAGCTATTTAATGGCTCAGCCATGTCTGAAATGGATTCCTTGGCTTCCATGGCCACTTCACAAGGCAAGGGGTTAGAACTTCACCCTCCAAGAAAGAAACATTTCTCTTTCACAAATGCTTTAATATTCTGTAGCTTACTGTATTCTTCTGATTCACTCTAGGAAATTATGGGTTAGTGATATTTTTCCTACCCACGCCTTAAGATTAATGGTACAATTGAGCAATTGAAAACCTGTCCATTCTCTCATCCATGAACAGTGACAGATCTGAACCATGCAGATTTAAACAGGACTAATTCTGATTTTTCTTCAAGCTGGGTAGCTCTAGTAAAATTTCAGGGGAATTAACTCCATCGAGCTTTAAGATTCTTATCATGAACACAAACTGCTATTTTACTAGGCACTGTTGAAGATAAGGATATTGGTTCTGTAAGTAAGGGGAATACAAGAAATTGCAGAAACATGAGTTGTCAATGTGCCATCCTTCAGTCATAGAATCATAAATAAATTGGATTGGAAGGGACCCATCAGGATCATTGAGTCCAACTCCTGACTCTGTGCAGGACTCCCCAAGAGTCACACCACATGGCTTAGACTGTCCAAACTCTGTCAGGCTTGGTGCTGTGACCACTTCTGTGGAGAGCCTGTTCCAGTGCTCAGCCACCCTCTGTGTGAAAAACCTTTTCCTGCTATCTATCATAAACCTCCCATGACTCAACTTCATGCTGTTTCCTTGAGAGTTTTTCACTTCTTGTGATTAATATTTGGAAAGGAGTCTTCCTAAATATTGGTGAATGTCACTAATACAAGTGAGGGATGCTAAATAAGTAGGAACAGTTTGCAGGTAAGGTTCTCATGGATTAAATTCTGGCTACAAAAATGCACATTTTAACAAATTGTAGAATCTTGCTTCTAGAAATTGGGATAGGATATCATGAAAGATGAGACTAATTTTAACAGTGGATGGTTAAAGAAAGGGTGTGTCTCTGATAAATTATGTAGACAGCATTCGGATGCAAGGACCAAGAATCTGTCAGAAAGGAGCCAGGTTATAAGCCTGAGTGACATGCAAGATGGTGATGAGTTTTGATCAAAAAGGAGGAAGAATAAAGAATTTCTTTCATTTAGGTCTATGAAGAAAAATAAACCCAAGGTGATAGCTACATCAGTCTAAGTGAATGAAGTGACCAAGACCTGTGGTTTAGAAGAAAAGGAGAATATCAAAGAGAACGAAAAGGATACCACCACAATAAGCTGAAAATAACTGCAATAATGGACCGGAGAAGAGATGAAAGGAAGGATTAGAGGACACAGGAAAACAGGTGAGAAAATACTCAAGAAAGGAAGAAGACAAGATTTTAAGTGTGGGATTGATTATGCTGATGAGACAAACATGATTTTTAGATCTGATCTTTGACTAAGAATCCTTAACATCTTTGTTGAGAGGAAGATTTTCCTGTGAAGGCAGATGTAGGAGGAAGAACAGGAAAATTCAAGAACACTGGCCTGATGTTAGTGACTCCCATCAGCTACAGCAGAGGAGAGACAAAAGGAGAAAGAAGGAAAAAAGATGAGAGAAGAAGAGAGGAGGGAGAGAAGGGGAGGGAGGG
>VXBU01013511.1:960586-1069457 GCA_013400315.1 Bombycilla garrulus
AGGAGAGGAGAGGAGAGGAGAGGGAAACAAAAGAATTTACCACCTAGAGCATTAATGGAAAACAAGAAGATCATAAATGGACTTCCTAAGGTAAGGAAAACAAAAGCATGTACACTGAGAAAACATAAGAAATAGTGACAGAAAGTCATGGTGATTATGATGAAGATGAGGAGATTCTCTAGGAAAAAAATAATCAGTAAAACTCATGAGAGAAGGAAGTAAAAGATCAGTATGGGAAAATCATAGTTCCTCCAATATTAAATTGAAACATAATGGACACATTATTGCCTGATAAGCAATCTTGGGTGGTATTTTTAATTGTTTTTCAGTTTTCTAGATTGTACGTAGAAAATTATTCTAACTTAATAAATACTTGTGTGCCTAGAAAAAGCTTCATAAAAATTTTTAGTGGTATAAATCCGATCATAATTGAAAAAGTGTTTATTAAAACTAATTTATGAAGATATAACAATATAAGAGAAAGCTCAGCTTGGAACAAGCCTTATGTCTTGACTGGAGAATCAGCAAGAACCTGGAAAAGTGACTATTTTTCTTGTAAGGCTTCACATATAAGAGTTTTATTTAATTCTACTAATCCTCATTCTATCCCCCAACCTGAAAAGAAAAAACACAAAAAACAAACTATAGCAAAATGACACAAAGCTAGGCTACATGTTTCATTTCCTACACTCATTTCTTATTTGCAATATAATCTTAAAGTGATACACATACAAGTAGATATGTAAATACCTATGCATGAATATATACACACACAAAACACTACAAAGATACCTTGCAAGACATAAGAATAATTTTCATATTTACCAAGGAAGTAAATGTAACCAAGAAGATGTACTATCCCGTTTTTCTTTGTTAATTGTAGCTTTGTTCTGCACCTTCTAATAAAAATGTGTAGAAATTTGTGATTTCTTAATGAACTTCAAAATTTTACATATTTTCCTCATTCTTAACAAAGCATTTAATGAATATTGCATTACATCAGGACAGTATGTCTGAAAGCATAATAGAGCAAAATAAAGAACAAAGTTAAGGTTGAATGCATTACACTGAAAGGAAATGGTGTAGAGTGATGACGGATTCTGTTGTGGTTCTGCATGTTCCCCTTCACAGGATCACAAGGCCAAAAATTACCTCAAGAGGTCAGTTAGTCCATCCCTCTGCCCCAAGGCAAAACCAACTCTATGTCACTCCTTTCCGTTGCTTGTCTAATCCTGCTCCTAAAGTCCTCTAATGATGGAGATTCCACACCTGCCACACCATCTTTTTCCAGTACTTCCCTAAGCCTTCCCTAAGCCTTCTCTTAGAAGACATTTCATAACATTTTTATGGACTAGTCTTTGCTGCAGTTAAGCCTATTGCATCTTATTCTGGTCAGAGAGGGATCTATTAATTTCCATGTATTTTTAGAGTTTTTCTTCTTCAAGAATTTTAAAGAATAAATTTAATATGGGGTGTTAATTTTAAGTCAAGCAGGACAGAAAAGATCCCTTAAAATATTTTGTTGCAGTTTACAGTTATTTTAAGAAATTGTTTGGAGTCAGTAGCCTAAAGGTAAAAAAAGGACTGATTTGTAGCACTATTTTTTTTCCTTTACATTCATTGAAATAAACATCTACTGAGTTGTAGGATCATAGTTAATCTATGTTAAGAGGGGAAATAATGAAGAAGACATATTTTTATATGAAATAAAACATTTGAAAGTATCAAGGGAGAGGGCGTTGTGGAGTACTGAGATTTGTATCCATGTCTCCAGCTGGTGGAAATCATTGCCCACTGGCAACCACAGAGAGGAGAGAGCAAAGAGCACTCTGAGGAAGGGTTACCCTTCACTACCACCGTCAACCTGAAGCGTACCAGTCTTAACCTCATACTTGAATTTTTAGGTTCCTGTGGCTGTAATTGTATCACAGAGCCTTTCAGGTAGCACACAGCTTCTGAGCAGTGGCTTTGGAAGCATTGATTTAACCAACACAATGGCTTTGTAAATAGCCACTCTAAATAAGAAGGTGCTGAAGTAGCCTAAACACATTTTATTTTCCTTTTTTACTAGACTACATCAACAAGCTTATTTTTCATCTCATTCTTGACAATTCATTGACCATAAGAAAAATTAGGTCAAGGAGCTTCAGAAGGCACATCGTTAGCAAGAAATTACACAAAATGTGACTGCACTAGTAATAGTAACTACAGAAAATAAAAATGTAAAAAGTTAACATATTTCTGGCAAATCTTTCTCTCTTCTATTAAGGCAAGAAAAATCATTCATAAGAAAAAAACATCTTTGTCCAACCATCTCTAATCAAATAATTTTGAGAAAGTTCTTTTACCTGTTGTCTCTGGAACTGGCTGACCTCACCTTGGCTAAAGATTTCAGAAGAGTTTTATAAAATTCTTGCATATTTGCTTGTTTTGATATTCTTTCACTTCAGCCATCCCTAGATGCAAAAGTCTGTATATTCCATGCAGTTATGTGTTAGCACCATTTATCAAAGAGTTTGTAAAAGTTTGGTTTTTTTGCCAGATTACCACTTCTGCTTCGCAGCCATTTTCTTCAGTTACTTTATACTCTAATTTATTTTATATTTATATGGAATCCCTGAAAAATTGTTTTCTTTAATAAAAATTAGGAAGCAGCTCCAATTTGATGGTCTCTCATTTGAAAGAAACAGGATGTAGCACCTCTGTGTAAGTAGATGAGGAAGAGAGAGGGGCAATCTCAGAAAACTAGTGTCTGGAGACTGGGGTACTTTAGATAGTGACACTAATGTTCATTTTCCAAACAAGCTGGGGGATTACTGAGTTTAGAAGGAGCACTCTTTTCTTATGGCCCAGGGGCCCCACAAGCTACCCTGATTTTTTTTTCCTGCACAATCTATATACCACAATCTAATCTCATACAGCCAACAAGATTTACTGTCATGTTTAGAATTTGTTTTAAATAGTGATTTGCCATCTCTTAAATAAATGTTGTTTGTAGCAGACAGTCTCTGGTTTAGTTTTGTTTTCCCTATCTGCCATGAGGATCCCATTTTCCCGTTAGTATGCTGACAACACAACTTCGTTAAGGCTGGTTGGTTCCATTTGCATTGGACATCTCTTCTGCATATAGATTGATGAGTTTAATCAGCGAATCAGGAGAAAGACTTGGACATCAATCAGTGTCAGTTTTCTTTCTTTCTAATTTCTGATTTGCTACTTCTAGTTATCTATGCAATAAAATGATGCCAATTTGAGATAAAGGCTTGGAAATAATGCAAAGTTAGTGTAAAATTGTCAACAGACCCAGGAGCCCTAGTGCATTGTGATCACTGATATTTTGAAAAAGAGACACCATGTTTAACAGCCTGGAACAATGATAAATTCATTATCTACAGTTCAGTAAGAAAAACATTTAGCAGTCTACTGATTAAAACATACCATAATGTCTTTTGTCTTGCTAGTAGAACAAAAATATTCCTATGGATTTCCATGGACTGATAATGAACCAAAAGGACAGTTTGTGCCTCAAAACCCAGCCTCATCTATCTTTAGAAGTAACATACTCAGTATTGCTTCATATTGCCAGTGTACCTAGAATATCTCAAAATATTGTTTCTTGAATCCATTTTCACAGCAAACTGAAGAAGTGGGAAATTTTTTTCTTCATTATGGACAGATTGGTCAATTAAGGCATAATAAGACTTAATCTATACCCTCAAGATCTCTATGTTCATATTGTTCTTTAGGAAGCTAATTCTGAGCCCTAGGAAGCTAATTCTTATCAATTTGAATACAAATAAGGTTTCCAGATTCCTCTAAGTATCTGGGTCTAACTGACTTCTCAGATCTTGTGGAGGCAGTGAATCAAACTAAACCCCCAGGCTAATTCCAAGCATTGCACTGTTCTTCCCCAATGGAAAACACCATCCAGGTATACACCTTTGCCAATAGCAGATTTTTTTCCTAACTGTGGCGGGAATGGAGTGGTGTTTCCTTTTTGCTAGACCACCTTTATTGTCACACTCTAGGATGAAGATAAATGTATAGAGTACTCCTCCCATACCTACAGGTTAGAGATGGCAAGATAAGGGAACTGGCAGAGAGATCACTGCTCCTCATGCCCTAGCATGGCCATGAAGTTTTGGTCCACAGTGTGGGCCTAATTAAGGAATTAGACTAGCACCCTTTTTTACGGGGCTGTAGATTGAAAAACAGTATAGTTAAGCCAATTATGCCTATACCTCATAAAATGGTAAAAAAAAATCAGCTCAAAAGCCAGCCACCCAAGAAGATAAAATGTCTCATATAATTACACCTCTTGAAGTATATTTCTGCTTTTATAAATGCTACTACATGTTCATGGAGATTCTTCTTTAGTTTAAGTGATAGAAGTCTGTGGTTTTGAAGCGGTAAATCCTGAGATTTTTCTCTCAGTACTGAATGTTTCTGATTTAGCTATTTACAACATTTTCATTGTAAGTGGAAATCATAAACGTATTTGTAACATCAAGTTTGTTTTATTTTTTTTAAATAAATTGCCAAGCAGTGTTTCCAGAAATATCTGAGGAAATATCCATTTGATTTTAATTTATATGCTAGCAATCACAGAATAACAGAATAGAATCACAGAATCCTGTGGTCAGATATGCTTAAAATGGAAAGCACTTGCCTCACATATTAATTCAGTCTGCAGTCTGCAATGTGGCACTGACTGAACATATACTATCTTTTTGCTTCATACTTTGTAAAATAATTTTTAATTTTAACTTCTTTTTAAAAAATTCTGAATGATACATCTATTGAAAATAGTAAAACCATGATTATGAAATAATAATGGTAATGAGATGATACAACTATCTGCCAAAGCTATATGTACTACAATATATTTGTATATTTGTATGTATTTATCTACATATATAAAAATACGGATAGGTAGATGTATGTATATGTATTTATATGAGAGTATAAAAATGCACATATATATGTATGCATATCTGAATATAAGTCTATACAAAACAGTCTTGGTACTTCATGTATTTCAATACATATATTTCAGGGAGAAAGTGGGAGAAGATCCAACTGGGCCTTATTTAAGAGTTATGTGATCATCCTTGTCTGGTGTGATTGTATAAAACAAAGAAGCAATAACAGAAGAACAAAAGCAACTCATCTCAAATGTCAGACAGTAAGCTATTTACTCATAGTGATAATGGTGACTGGAGCAATTCCTGCCTCTCCCAACGGCAGGTAGCTAGATTTGGCATAACAATGCCTAGTATAAACAGAAGGCCTGCAACAAGATTCTGGGGATTTCATCCTCCCAGAACAGCCTTAAAACATGCTGAGGTGGAAGTACATAAGACCGACACTATCTAAACTGGAAGACTTCCAAGAGTAGCCACTGCATTCCATGTGGATGTTTTTACCACCTCTACAGGAGAGTTAAATTGGAAGTTGTAGATGCAAAATGATTAGATGGTGCTTTAAAAATATATTCAGCATGCCAGTATCACACCACCTAACAGAGCAGCAGTTCTCCAGGTGCTCTGAATTCTATCTCCCAGCATCCATCAATGCTGGGTGATGGCTTTCAAGCCACCAAATTATATTATATCTCCTATATATTCTGACCATGCTTTGCTATCTTCTCTTACTGCTTCTCTCATAGAAACAAAGCCAGATAGATGCTTAGGGCTCACTTCTAGAGACACTGAGAATTGCAAAGGCACTTAGTGTCATCTGAGATGCCCTAAAACATTCCTGCCCAGCCTCAGCTGCCACTTCAGAAAGACACAGGTCTGCTGTAGGTGCGGCATCGCATCTGACAGCCGTATGTGGATGCCTTAGGGTGTGTCAAGCAATGCTTGATGACAATGCATAGAGAACCAAATCAAATCATCCTGGAGAAATGCAATAACAAGTCTTGCCACCCTAGGCAGGTACCTCAGGCAGCCAAATCCAAAAATTTTCCCCTAGAGAGCTGAGGCAGACATGGCTGGATCCTACTGAGTCTGTGCTGCCAGGGGTTCCATCCCCACGGATGGGGGTGGTGGGTGAGAAGCAGATGAGGACAGGCTGCCTGCATCTGCCATCACTGTGTTGAGCCCTCAGACTGCTGCTGCAGGCCTCGTGTTGCAGTAGCCTTTTCTGAGTGTCTTTGCGGTCAATCCACTGCTCAAGGGAAAAATTTTCTTATAGCCTGCTGTAGAGACACACTTATCACCCAGGCTATTCAAACTGGCTCAGGGGTCCTGTTTAAAATCAATCAACTGCATAACATATGGGGCTGGCTGCCCCTATACGAGTGTCTAATTTACAAAGGAAAGAGCTAGAGATTCAGAAGAGGCTCTGCTTGCTCTGAGGGCAAGCTCATATTCAGCAAGCAGGATCCAAAGTCCTTGGCTCGTACAGTGGCATTTACAATTAATTCTAATAATTGAGAAAAGACAGTTGTCCTGGAACTGACTCTGTCGGAACACCTGATCATACAAACACAGAAGCTTAAGAAACCTCAAGGGACCCACGCACACTTTTCACACCTCCCCGATTAGTGACTGGAGCCAGGCCCTTTTGCTTGTGATAGATTAATCAGACCTTAACTCAGCCTCTAATTGGATGACAATCAGGTTCTCAGGGTGTGCTGAATGAAGGAAAAAATTCTCCTTCCCTTATATTTTATATGTCTTTCATTTCTAGCCTAGCTGTCTTTTTTTCTTTTTTTTTTTTTTCCTTTTTTTACATGATTCATATACTTTGTTACAGTTTCTCTTCCTTTAAATGAGCTGCATATTTTCACCCAGCATTACTAACTTCCATCAGTTTTCCACTGAAGACACAACCTTTTCTTCTTATTATAACAGCACAGCTTGCAAAGTGATAGCTAGGAATCAGATTGTGTCAGCACTCCCATTACAACCCCCCATTTTCAGGGAGTCATTTTTAGTATGGCCACAGAAATACACTCAGGACTTACTGCTGCTATCTAGGTTTTATTCAAAGAGTGAATTTCCTTTTCCTTCAAGCAGATGAAAACATTTGACCACTTTTAAACTCCAGGAATATAAACAAACCAGCATAAGGGAGAAAGTGACAGCTTTATGAGGGCAAGGTTACATCAGTGGTTGTCTCCTCGATCCCTTTTCTGCCTCAGCACTTTACCCTCCCTCATAGGGTCTAGTCAAAAAGAACTGCATAACATTCTCAACGAATGGATATACAAGGAGCCCCTGAGACCATTTGATCCACAGGAGAATTTCAGCTCTTGAATATTTGTCCAAACTTTCTACAGATATCCATTTAACTTCTCCTAGTTTAACAATGCGAGCTGAAGATTAAAGGATCCTGAAATTCCATTTCCTGGACTTTGTTCAATGATTTAAATTTAGTGTTGGGGTTGGGAGTTGGTTTTGGCTTGGATTTTAAAAGTTTGTTTCTTTTGTTTGGTTGATCTTGTGTTGTAACTCTTTGTTTGTTTGTTTGTTTGTTTGATTGTGTGATAATGATTTGAATCTGAATTGATATGGTCACCTGAATTCAATACAAATATGTTTTCATTTTCCCTCAATAATTTTTATGAACCCTGAAATTATCTATATTTCCCACTAACTGATTTCTTAATAAATACCAGCACTCTTGATTCAAGAGGAAACAAAATAAAAATATTTCCAGAATTATTTTGCTACATTAGAATTAATTGTAACTGCACTGAACACATTTGCTGAATGAATATGATTTCACAGTCATGCAAAATCACTTCTACCAACTTTCACATTATATTACAGCTGAAGAAACAATATAAAGAGAAAGTGTGTCTGATTGTATGAATTACTTAGTCCTAGGCCTAGGGAAACTGAGGCATGTAGACAGTGGTGCCCCTGACAATTCAAGCCTGTCTGTACAGAATCTGTCAGTAACAGAATATTCTAGGTTCCATGACAAACTCAGGAATTTTCTCTCTCCAGGGAGCCAACATTCCTTCCGTGGCAGCCCCTTGTAGCAACTTCTGACATGTGAGTTAATACCATGCTCACACTATCTCTCTCACCTAGAGGTCCACCTAGGTCAACTCCATCCTTTAAAGCAAATTATCTTTTCTCCTCAACATCACTTTAGATGTAAACATCATGTCCTTGTCTATAAGGTTTCACCTAACCAAACTCTTTTTCTGACCAGCCTTTTAAGGTTATTTTTATACTGATGCTTTATATATATATACACGTGTTTCTGCACAATTACAAAGGAAAATCGTCAAGCACCTTGTTTCCAGCTTTGAAGTTATGTTCACATAACTCTGGGCTGGCTCTTTCTAGAATTTCCCGGATAACAGGTAGAATGCAGTGATCAGTTGACTTCTGATTATGCCCCAGAAATCCCTCCATAAACACACAAGCTCTGTGTGAAAAAATCCTGATGTGCCATTACAAATGTTGCCCTGGGAAGATCAAATTCTTGACCCTATTTTTCTGCTCCACTTACACATTTTAACCAATGAAAGAGATCATTTTCTTGACCCAATCTGTGATATCATTTGAACTGTGTATATTCAAATCCATGTGAGAACCCATTTCTTTTTGCTACCTGCAAGCACTAGGCAGTAATTGCTTATGTGGCAATCATCCTATATGAAAATAGATTAACAAACCAACTGTGTTATTAAAACTTAAAATTCAACAAGTATGTTAATTATCCTGAACATTATGGCTGTACAATGAACTCCTCTAGACCTCTTTAGTTATTTAGACTGCTGTTTCTATGAGACAAAGATCTTGTGGTGAGAATATATCCAGAAGGCTGTAAATCATAGTTTACAAAACCTTAATTATCATAGCTCATCTTGGTAATAAAAGGGGAATTGCCCTAAACTCTGTTCTTATTTTCAGCAACCCAGTAATTCTTTTTATCTAAACATCACAGTAAGGGGCTTTTTTATTTTTCTTTATATCTAATACTTTTTTACTTAAGGACTCTCTTCTAAAATGAACTAATAAAATTAATTTATGTTTCCCAATTTTTATTTTCCAGTTAAGCTTAGCTTTTAAAAGTTATAAATATAATGTGGTTTGCTGATTTCAGCTTAATACCTTAATACACCTGGAATTATTATGTACATTATTTACAACATTGTTCAAGTGCCTTTAGCAATTGTTGTTATTTTGTTCCTTGTGGATAAGACACTATTTTGAACCAAAATTCAGAGTTCGCTTTCAGAACTACTTTTTGAGATCATTCAACTGCACAGTGATAGAAAGTAAGTAACAAAGTTGAGTGACAGAAAGATAAATGCACTAATGTATATTGGGCCTTTTCAGGTCCCAAACATTTCCCACAGAATCTAGCGTGTTACTACAGCTTTACTGCAGCATACATAAGAGCAGATTTAAGAGGTGATGCTTATAAGCTGAATTTTTTGAGGAAATGATGATGGATTTTTGTCCGTGAAATAAAATCTGAGAGTTCTGAGCAAATAAGCTTATAGCTGAAACTGTAGAACTCTTTGTTCTTCCCTCAGTAGGGGCTGTTGGATAGAAATGTGTCCTTTTCCAGAAAAGAAAAGATGACCACTGAGAAGCTGTTCATTTAGCTGATCCACATTAGAGTGGTCAGAGAAGCCTTTCACATATGGATGGTTAACTAAAGAATGAATGATCAGTTTCTGGTCCCCTGAGATGCCATGGGTCACAATTCCTCTACTGTTATGTTTGCGTAATGCCATCTTTGACTTGGAATTATCTAAAGGCATGATTTGACTTCATACTCCCACATTCCCAGGTGTAGCCTTCAGAGTATTTGCCTCAGGTTATCCTCATATTATGTTTCTTTGCTTCTGAAATTGACCTTTTAGTCAATTTTTACTCCATCTTCCCCAACAGCTTTGCACATCTGTAACGTCTTTCCTCCAAAGGTCTCAAAGTGCATTACAGCCATCAATAAAATAAAGGGGAGATTTTCAAGGGTGTGAAGGGCACTTTGACTCCTCTTCCTGGTTTTCAGGGAGACCTGAGCACCTATCTTGCACTGTTATGTTTTTGGCTATTTCTCTTTAACACACCCCACAAGGATGTGAAGAAGCTAAGTATAGTTTGTTCCATTTTACCAAAAGGGAAACTGAGGCACAATTCCAGATAACAGATTATGTAAGGCTCACAGCTGCACTTTCCTGGAAGAGCACCTAAGCAATGAAAGTCCTGGGCTGCTATCTTAATTATTAGAGTGCCCTTACAGGCAAACCTTCACATTTCCTTCTGCTACATTAATGTAGATTACATCTGCGACATGAGAAGAAAGGACCCTTCTTTAAAGGTGTTCCAGCTTCTTGAAGTCCATTCTAGACTATTTTATAAGCAAACTCCACGGAATGCACCCCCAGAGCCTGGAGCAAGCTTTTTTTCAGCTGTTCTGTTGTATTGGGTTCATATGTATTCAGGGCTTCAGGCACTTTAGGTAGCTAGTTGATTAAATATATATTTAGAATTTTTCAATATGCATATTAATTACCCAATAGACCAGAATAGATGTATTTAGGAGAAATTTCTGCCCATTGTGTAGAAGCATTATAAAAATCCTATGAAAAATAGCAACTGCACATGCTTAAACGCTTCAGTTCTTTCTGTGCTAGACCCCTCTTCTGGCTCCCTAACATACCAGAACCAAGTTATATCATACCTTGGAATAATGACTGGAAGAATTTCCATTATTGCATTATATGGATGCAAAATCTCATCTTAAACTGATTATGTTTCCTCCCTATACCACAAACTGATAAATCACCCCAAGTGCAGGTTACTACAGGATCAGGACCCTTACAGAGTACCAGAGAGCAAATCCATCCTTATTGTTGTTAGTGTTCTAATATTTTTAAAATAAAGGAAATTGGTGAGGGTGAGGAATGATGAGCGCATTGTCCTATAGTATATTTCAGATTGAATCTGTTTTGTTCTCCCATACTCAAGAGTGGGGGTGAGAGGGAATGAGGAGAAACAGAACTGCCCCAGAAGTGCCAGTAAGACCACAGGTATATCCAGATGAAAATAGCCAGGCAGAATGTGTGGGAGGGTGTGTGTGGTCCAAGAAGCTGGTGAGGAGACAAAGAAAATCTTTGTGCTATCTACTTTCCCTGGTCCTCTCACTCCTTCCCAAGAGCTCTGGATTTCATGATACACATTCCCACATCACGTGCCACATGCATGGTTGTATGTGAAGCCCTTCATGTCAAACTCCAGGAATACTCTTGTGACGTGTCCTTCTTGACTGTACATCCCAATCCTCTTTCTCAGGCTACTCCTAGTAACCCTGTAAATATGTGTTTGACGATGTGTCCCAATGTTTTGGACACAGTGTTTTACAAACTGAGAACCACAAGATAAGTAAAGAAGGCTGGTTACAGAAGAGCAACATAGGATCACCAAGATGCTTGCAGACATATTTCTGTTCTGTTAAATTACTGGAGACCAAATAATCAACAGAATCATCTCATCCCAGTCCCCCTCTGCCTGCTTAAGAAACCATCATATGAGGACCATAATGCATCATGATTGATTGAGGACTCACTCCATTTCCTAGGTTACATGAGAAAGGCCCCAGCACTTCATACCTTTTGTTTCGTTTTTTTTGCATCTAGTTCCCAAGGTATATATTTTTGCATATGATAGAGGATTGCTTGGATGAGATGTGAATGACACTGAGCCCCTTACAGCTATGAAATAAGGTGCTGCATAGCTCCTTTTGGAAATAAAGCATGCTGGGTTTCAGTCTCAAAACAGTCTCCTGAAATTCAAGAGTTAAATTCTGCCTGCTGGTTTACACAAATTTATAGTAATTCCTCAACTGACTGATCTGTTGGAAAAGTTTCTAAATGAATCCTGTGTTGTTTTAAAGCTCTCCTGGCTCTTCCCTGAGGGCAACAGGCAGAGTATCACACCATTCTCTAATACTGGCTGTAAAACCTGCACCCCAGCAAGTCAAGTATCAAGGAAGACAAATGCTCTGTCAACCTGCTCTGCCATTATTAAAGGAACACAGCTGAAGTGTGTGCTGATGGACCATGAAATCTGAGGAGAGCCATGAGTCACTCAAGGTGAGAAATATGTTCTGGGGGGTCACACAGTATCTTTGATGTTTCTGTGAAATTATCACACCATAAACTGACAGACTCAAATATTAGATTTTGACCTTTTTAAGTCAATCATATACTTTTTATCTCAAAGATCTTTCATTTGCAACTTGGTCACATATCAGAAAGTTTAACGTCCTTTTCGTGGTAAAAAACAGGTGTAAGAAAACCCCCTGGGAAAGAGTCAGCTATGAAAGCCTTTCGTAATCTTGTACTCTTGCCACACTATCTCACTTCAAATGTGGTATATATGTGTTAAGTTGAAGCATAAATAATACGACTTGCACATCTGCCTGAAAAACCCAGGGAAGGCAGTGCACACTACATTTCACAGCATGTTCAGGGTTGAAGTGCAAACGTAAGGCCACAATGAAAGAAGTTGAATCTTCAATAAACAGCATAAATTCTCAAATAAACATGAAATCCAGTAAGATACTAATATGAGTACAGAGTAAGGGTAGGCAAACACATTAGCTTTGATTTTCCTGGACCCCGGTTGCACTCACTGCTTTGAAAATACAGGAAATTATGATTAACACTTCACTTTTTCTTTGACTAAACTAAAGATTTTTTAAAATTGACCTTAAAGGACAATAACTGAAAAGAGTCTCCAGTATGACAAATTGAGATCTTTAGTACTGGTACCATTGGCAACATGATGGTCTAGGGTTACAAACAAAATATCAACTATTATCTAAATTCACAAATTTCACAGGAGAAAGGAATGACCTCATCATATTATATGAGGTAAAATCCCTAGATTTACTGAAATAATTTCAGATAAACAGAAATCAAATTAGGGAAATTCTGTCCATCATTAATATGGTGTCTTATATGAAATAGCCAGTTTCTTGTCCTATAAATACCCAGAAGTAGGAGAACAATCATGCATAATAAGAATGATACTTCAGGACAACCATTACCTCAGCCACTGATCCACTCCATAACTCTCACCAGCTTTTTTTCCCTGCTCATTGACAGAGTAAAGTTATAAGGCTTCAATTACTGTAAAATAGGAATTCTTTGATCATGAAACCAGCCAGAGCTCAGTGACATAGAATTCACTTATTCTATGATGAGTCAGTGACTCCATGGACATGGAACATTTATCTGAAAGAAAACCTGATATTCACAATCTGTATCATCATGCTATGATGTCATGTCCAGGTAAGAAGAATGATCCTGTACATGCTATAATTTTTCTCAGATATGATATCACTTTAAGCACACTTTAGCCTCTGAATTAAATGGGAAATTACATATTTTCAGACTTTGAATAAAATATTGGCTTTGGAGTGAAATAAAAGAAAATTATTTTATGTTATTTTGGATAGTTAAAATGAAATTTTTATAATATAAATTGTCTTTATAGCATGGATATGATATTGAGACATAATTAAAAATACCCAAATGTAAAGTGAGAGGTAGAGTGAGGAGAAGAGAAGCCAAGTGAATTGAAGCGATCAGATCTTATGATAGTTAACATAGGCCTGAATATTTTTCCTAGCAAGACTGATTTTCTGATGAATACTTAGTGCCAGATAAAACTTCCGGTCAGCCCTACTGCAGATGAAAAACATTTTTTTTACTTTTTTCCTAGAAAATAATAGCCATCCCAGATGTTAGCTTTCATAGTGAAAGGAAGCCATTTGTTGATAGTTCCATCAGTGTTGGGTAGAATGGCATATAGCAACCATAAGAAATAATAGTTAGTGAAAACTGCATTCACTGTGTTTTTCCTCCCATAGGATTAAGACATGTGTGTTACAGGTGGGACTTCTACAGCACTGCCCAAAACAGATCAGTCCAGGATCTGCAAAGAGGCCCTTTGTGTGGTTGCACACAGCCAAGCTGGGAAAAGCTGCAGGCCTCTCAGGCTCTCTCAGCCTGTGTGCAACCACACCTTTGCCTAGGTTTGAGCTTAGCATCTTTGTATGTACTATGTAAGCTTGTGAGCTAAATAGTTGGGCTGATTTTTAAATTCAAATTTTAAATTTATTTGAATGGCCCATTCTCTGATTGGCTGCTACACAACTACTGTTCATCATTCTTTCTTCTTCTCCCTAGTTTAAGTCTCCTCCAGTTTCTGTGGCTTGCAGGTTAAAAAGAAAAAAAAAAAGGCAAAACAAAAACAAACAAGACAAACATCACATCTAGACAAATACTTGCTTTTATAAGTTGCAAAAGAAAGGTCCCTTCCCATCCTCATTTTAATTTTTCTTCACAACTTACTGCATAAACTGCCTGCTTGCACAGATATGATTCATAGCTGTTCATAGGACAGTCCTGAGCTTTCTGACCTTTCACTGAGGGGTTGCCAGTGTCATGGGACTGTGTGACAACAAGAAGCAGTAGAAGCAACACATCTGCAGGTCCCTCTCAGCAGCAGTACATCCAGGTCACTCAGGGATAGGTGAATGTTAGCTGCTGTGGAGGCAAAGGCGGTGAGAATGCAGGGAAATGCATTGATGGGGTAGACACTTGCGGGAAGAGCTTTTGCATGGTAAATGCAGAAAGCCAGATGTGGGCAGCAATTAAAAATGGAGAAGCCATGGAATGAGGAGGGACCAAGTTAGGCCCAGGAAAAGAAATAACTAGAATTCCCAGAAGGGTGGAAGAGATGAACGAAGGAAAAAAAGGGAATCACAACATTCAAATATTTTAGGTCATTTAAAGAAACTGACAAAGACATGACCAAAAAGTTTGTTGGCTTGCATTTTTAATTCAAAATAAAGCTTAGGGTGGGCTTGTTTGCTTCTAAGTTCAGAACAGACATGCATTATGTAATGAATCCTCTTTAAGGCAAATAAAGTTGTCTATGCCGATATTACATAAGATGCTCCGAGGCACTCACTACTTCGAAAACTGTGTCCAGTCAAGTCATTGCTGTTTTCTATCAGGCTCTACACAGAGACAAGACCTGTGGGAGGGTAGGCAGTTATGGTGTCCCCATGTGTGGAGCATGCACAGAATTTGTCACTCTGACTCATAACAGGATAATCGTTGTCATGAGTGAGGGTGTTGGATCTTCTTCTCATCTGCACAAGTCCCAGTGTGAAATGAATAATGCTACTTTTTCACTTTGAGGCAGCAGACCCTAAGTATGGCCCAACTGCACTGGCTACAAAAATGTTTATCCAGATCTTGCTGGTAAAAAGAAAAAACAATTCAGCAAAGAAAAAATCGGCCTTCACTAACAATTTCCTTCCAGTACCTAAAAATCAAATTAATTTTCTCTCCCTATTCTATCAATATACCTATTGTATAGTTGGAAAAAAAGACTTTAATGGTAGATGGCATAGTATTGTACACCTGATGTGAGCTCAGGAATAGGGACAGCAAGTGTGAGGCCCTTTTATTTTGAGTTTGCTTTTACATCAAGAATAGGATTTTAGGTGCTGCAGTCATAGATCCTGGGAAATAAAGCTAGTGATGAAGAGACCTGAAAGCCCATCTGTTACATACAGATGTCACATATTGTACAGAGATGAGAGGCTTTGCAGGGTGTACTTTTTTGCTTTAAACTAGTGGGAGGAGTTTCTTATAATTGAGAACAGATGGGAAAAAAGAAGGGAAAAGCACCCAAATCATCCCCCTTACTGTCATGCTTCAAGAAACATGGTTTCTTTTTTTTGTGTGTTATTCATGTACCTGGGTCTCTACCTGACAGTGTGTTGTCCACTGTTTAATTACAGCAGATTTTTGCAGAAAATTCTTATTTTAAGAGATGTGAGAAACTACAAATATGCTGTGTAAGGTACATGAACATGGTTGCACAGGAAGTCAGCGCTAGCACAAACTAGGCAGTGACTGATCCACTCTAAGCCAGAAAACCTTAAAAATTAGTACTGTGTTTTTTTAAGGAAAACTATATGTATTAACCTTAGGCTCAGAAGTGATATCAGCTCAGTGCAGTGGACAAGGAAAATGGAATCAAGTTTAGGAGAGAATTTCTTGGGTGTTCAATCTGTTTTCTGGTGGAATTCTGTTCCCATTGTGAAACCTCAAAAGCCACAATTTCATTTAAAAAATGCTTGTTGTTGCATCTATGTTTGGTTTTTCAGACATTGTTGCAGAGACAGAAGAGCAACTTCTGCCTGTAATCTCAGACATCCCTTCTGTTCGAACATTTGAGTTTCAGCAAAACTGATTTGTCTTGTGCTACATTAGGCTCAAGAGCTGTTATTCTGTAGTGCTGGAATAGGTAGCTGTGTTCAGAAAGAAATGCATCAGGCTCAAATGTTGAGTGAATAGATAGGTGAGATAGTGAGCACACAGTAACTCAGGAATGTGCAAAGTTAAGACAATTAATTCTCCCTCTCTTTTTCATTGGGTTTGGGTTCTTTTTTGGGGTTTTTGTTTTTTGTTTTTTTTTTGTTTTTTTTGTTTTTTTTTATTTTTTAGGGGGTTGGGAATGAGAAGGCTTGCTTGGGTTTTTTTAATCTCAGTTTTCTGCACATACATACAGACACATAGACACAAGGTTACAGGTTCATGACTATATTGTGCAGTTAGCTTACAGAAGGTGGGACACGAATGAACTATTGTCATCTGCTCTGCCATCAGTTCCACCTCCTCTAGCTGCACTGGGGGCCAAGGCACGCATGGCTCCTCATGTTTCAAGACATCCTGGTGTGCATTGGCAAGCAAAGATGCAGCCCACTGCAGCCATACCGCAAGGAGCCGTGCTAGACTTGCTGCTGGATGTTTCCCTTTGCACTGCTTACATCAGCTGAAAATAATCATCTTTAATCCAAACAGGAAATGGTTTGCTCACACCACCACAGCCAACATGCAGGGCTGGGCGTTCCTGTTAGAACAGAGCTCAACAACAAGGTTCAAAATAGAGATAGAGGAAAAGATACGGTGCATCACCTCAGGTGCGGATATATTTGTGAAAAGAAAGCAAATTATGACACCAGATAATCAGAAAGTCTGTCACTCGCGCAAATGTGGCAATACTCAGTTCATAATCTTTTGTTCATCTGTTTTAAATCAGATTTGAAGCTTTCCAGCCTATGTCTTCTGCTTCTGAAGGAGTCCCCATTGCAGTATGGATTTGGAGTCAAATAGCCTTGGAGAAGACCAGCAAGTAACTATTTGCAAGGCAACAAGACCTGATTAATTATTAGCAAATGATCCTTAAAGTATGTATCTAGGAGTGGAGATGGATCCAGAAATTTCCAATGTTTATCCAGGTTTCCTGAATAGCCTTCAGGGGTCATTAAATTCACACTTTTCTTAGGGTGCCCACAGCACACAAACTTGCGTAATACAAATATGTCCCTGTCATGGCACAGGTTGACTGGAAAAAAGAAGGTCCTAAAGTTTAGTTAATTCTCATTTTAGTGTGGTCGGGTGCTCTTTTATTCCAGGGCTGTGTGCATATAATGACTGAAACATTCTTGTAATTTGCACATATTTTTGAGAAACTGAGACACTTAAGTACCTGTGCAGGTAGATGCCTATCAAAATTGTTAGTGTAAGCTTCAGGAGCTTTAATTACTTTCCTGCTTAAGTCCTACTAAACACCTTCTGTGGATCTTAACACCAAAGAACCTTTAAAATTTTCTGTGTCAGCTACCTCAGAATTCATGAGATCACAACTGCCTGAATATACAAACTCCCAAGCTCTGAGGTACTAGAGAAATTTTACTTCTTCTCAAAACTATATCTGTTTTGAAAAGGCAAAGCATCTCTGTTTGCCACTAGTCACCAGCAAAATAGTTAATGTCCTTTACTAAGAAACTTTTCTTCCTATTAATAAAAAACTGACTCAAAGCTTCCTTATGTCATGCTGACTTGACCACATTCATTGTCAGTTATATTCCTGGAAAAAAGGATCTTCAACTGAACATTTGGAGTGGAGAGCACAACTGCAATAATTCACTGCGTCATCAAAACACTTCAGCAAGCTTTAAAGACAAAGATACAGTTCTCTGTTTTGATACACTAAATTAGGGATCCCTGTTTTAGTGATCTTCATTAATTCCTTATAAAGCATGTAAAAGCATTTTCTAGTTCTGTAGGAAATACTCATATTTCATTGTATTCTAACACTTTTCTTTTTTCACTTTTTGTCTAGTTTTTGAGTCTTCTTAATCTCCAGAAATTTTGATAACAATAGTCCAAAGTTAAATTTTAATAGCAAATGGATCTATGTTTCTTCTTCCAGCTCTAACATTTGTATTCACGAAGGTTTAGAGGGAAAATTGTCCTTATGTGACGATTCTGGCATTTATCATTTCATGACTTTTTTCCTATGAGATTTTGTCTCATCAAAGATTTAAAAATCTCCTTTCTGTAACTACGGTGACTATGCATATCTTTGTGTGTGAAAGGAAGAGAATAAAGCAAAAAAGTTGAGAGAATACTTAATGAAGCTTGAATTATGAAGACAACAACCAATTGCTTGATTCAGTTTTTCCAGCATTCATTTGAAATTATTCTTATTTCAGTTTTACAGGCTGGCTTGAAATTCTGTGGTCTTTGCAGACAATATGTTTTATGTTTCTCATGTCTGTGCTTCAAGAGAATTTTATTTCTTGGAATTTTCATTCACTCTGGAAATTTTAATCCTCCTCTAATAATTCACCCTCTTCTATATCCCAGTTAAGACTTCCCCTAAAACTATTGAATCCCTGGATAAATAATGATGGGCATGAAAAAAAGTACAAAATGCAGTTTTATTTAGTAGCAACTTTTAACTTTACAGTGTTAACTTTATTGGCTTTCTCATTGAATAGGTTCATCTAATTTAATAGCTGTTTTGTTTAATTATCAGTTGTGTGGCGTTTCATTCTAAGGAGGAATTTAATACTACTTTAATCATATTTAATGATGAAATGTGGATATCTGGATGGCAATGTTGATGTAGGTATATTTACTAAATGTCAATGTTGCATAATTATGACTACTATAACTGAATAGCTTGGCAATGTGAATATTTTTCTTTATTTTTTGTTTTAAAGGTAGAAACAGAAATTTTGCATGTTTGCTGGGGTTTTTGCAAGGATGTCTTGAAAATATCACAGAAGTTGGAAGTTTAAATGATTTTTGTATTTTAAATAGAATTTTAAATAGACAAATGTAGTTTCAGAGGGGCTGAGTGGTTGACAATAGCAAATATTTTTTTGTAATTTTTCCAAAACCTAATCTCATACTTTTCTGCTACCTTGGCATTCCAATTACACTCTCAGAATATTTTCAAATTTTGCAAAGTTTCCATCACCTTTTGTGTTAGTTTACATTAAAAATTGAGTTGAATTTTGTTGCTTTTGATTCTGTGCCACTATTCTGTACATATGAATATTTAAAAAATATATATCTATTTAAATAGGTCTTGAAATAACCATCTTTTTAATATAGTATTTTTAAATGTTTAGCTATTCTTTTTACTAACAGTACATGTCTCATAAAACATGATTTTCAATGTTTATCCTGAAGTTTAAGGTACTTACTTTAAATCCAGAACTATGAAGCATTTGGGCAAATCTTAGCTGAGCCACTAACATCTTTCAAGTTAAAAAAAATCCTGTGGTTACATCACTTGTATTTTTTTTGTGAACTCAGTGAATAACATTTTATACATTTTGATGCAGACCATTCACCCAGTGAATATTTTTGTCGGAATATCCTCTCTGTATATACACAGATTTTCTCAGAGGTGACTACTGTGTAAGTGTGGAACACCAAATGCAATGGAATTCAGAGCACAGAAAGACACTGAACAGGATAAAACTGAGTATTTTGTGATGCAGTAAGCACAGGCACCAAAACAATACATTATCAGTGTAAGTTTTAGACGTGGGTGAACCAGTTTCTTTTTCACTTTCCATATCTTCCGAGCCAGAGGTAGGTTTTGCAATGTCCTGTCTCTACATCCCTGTGGTTAGAGGGTGCTGCAGGATGGAGACAAAGGGGTAGGCAGGGTGGAATTTCATGCTGGAAGAGATGGAAAGCAATTAACTGTAAGGGAATGAAGGATGTTGGAGAGGAAGCTTGCAGAGTCAAAAAGGTATGTAGCTGTGAGTGGTGAAGAGGGGAAGGGAAAAGAGGCCAATCAGGATCCCATGCTCTAAAAGATGGGAAGGGTGCTAAGGAAGGTAAATCTGAAGGAGATGAAGAGAAAGAAGGAAAAACTCCTCTGCTGGCACAAACACACCTCTAAAACTTCCAAGCCCTCTACAATCTATAGGCCCATTTCAACCTTTACTATATCTTTACTCAGGTACATAACAGGATTAATTCCAAGGTCTCAGCAGGAAGAAAATGTGCTCTTTTGTCTTGGTCTTTGGTATGGTTAACCCCAGTTTGGCCTAGATTGTAAGCAGCCTGGGAACAGCTTGCTACATTTCAGAAAGTGCCTTCTTTCTGAGCCTATACCTGGAGCATTTACAGAAGCAAAACATTATGTATTGAGAAGAAAGAGTTCAAGAAGGAAAACAACTGCTAGATGACTTTGTGAGTGAATAATCTGCAGTTCTCCAGCAGATATTTTTTGGGAATACTATTCTGCCTAAATTATTTATATTCCTACCTAATTTCACAACATGTCACCCATGGATTTTAAGATACAGGTCTTTATACCTGTCTGTCCAACAAAGGAATTTTCTCTGATGCAATGATAGAGGCAGTAGTAGTTTCAGAATCCAATTTTATAAAACTGTATTCACTGATAGATGAGGAAGTGAAGTATTGAACAAGACAATCAAATAATTATAGAAGTCCACATGGATTGAGGCTAAGTGAAAAACAGGATAGTGATTCGAGATTCCTGTTTTCCATCTACTCATAGCAGAAGGATAAAAAGAATAAGGAAGAGATTATATGTATGAAAAAGCCAAGCAAAGGCTCAGCTTACTCATATTAAACCATCTGTAATTAAAAAAAGAAAAAAGCCTATTGAATAGTAAATGACATTGTAGTTGCTTTCAATTCCGTGTAATTGTCTTTGGTTTTATGCTCAAAAAGATATGTCTATTTGGATGAATAACTGACAAACAAACTGTTTTCTATGTTTATGTTTGTTAAATCAAATGTGATTTTGCAAAAACATATCCAATAGCAATTTTAGAAATGAAGATTTTTATCCTAAAATATTTTTACCAGCACTTCCTATTTAGTTCAGCAAATAATCTCATAAGTGTGAGAACACTTTCTTGATCAAGGGTCTTGACCAACTCACTACTTGAGTTGTGCCTAGTGGAAAGCAGAGATGTTGGTGCTTTAGATTATCAGAACAGTTACAGATTTGAGGGAAAGTAAAATTTCATGAGGACCAAGAACTTGGGGGTTTGTGCATTCAGAGGATTATGATTGTCTAAATTCCAAAGTAGCTTAAATATATATTTTTCAATAGAGTCTGTGTGAATTGAAAATCAAGGTGACCTGGAGATTAGGAACATATAAATGACTTTAAAAAATCAAATGTTCACTGTGATTGATTTTTTTTTTACGTGAAGTCTGAACAATGGTAAAAACTACATGAAACTGAAGTTAAAACTGAGATTTCCTTGCATTTGCACAAATTCTTTGCCTGAATCTACCTGGACAAACAGTGTGCTATTGTGTTATCATCAGTTTGGCTAACATGGCTTACTTAAAGTAGGAAAATATGTGAAAGGACTTCATTTTGCCACTCCTTAACAGTGATTCCCAGTTTAGCTCTCTCATTTGAAGAAGATGTTCCAGTAAAATAGGATTAGCAAAAATAAATTAACCCTTTCTTTTTCTATTAGCATTTTTCTAGTTGTATATGTCTGATGTTCAAGGCTTTGAAACCAACCATATCAGTTTTTAAATTTAACAATCAGTCTCTTCGTTGCATCAAGTACACCCATAAAAGAAAAGACCTGTGAAAAAGAAAGGTCAAACTAAATAACATTAAACTTTTCTATCAGCCTGAGGTGAAGAAGACAAAGGACAAAGTAAGCTGGTAGAAGTAGCTTGATTCCTCTCTTATAGCCAGCTGTTATCAGATATGGGTCTGATAATAATCATGAGATTTATCAAAGAGCAGATTGACATCCTAACAGTCATTATTTTCATTTCATGTCCAGCTGGAAGCCTCTGGAATACACATTGTTAATCTTTTTTCCCATTATCAGTCTCAACTCCATCCTCAAATTATTCAGACCCTATGTATGCTTTTGTGGGAAAGTGTCAGCCTCATCTGTATGGCAGATGATACAGACAATTCTTCTGTGCCTTTGGTTTTTGTTTTTCTTTTTTTTTTTTTAACTGGTTTTAATCCAAACAAATCACGATGTTATTATCTGTCATCAGCAGTTGGGATAGTAGCTCAGGAAGAAGATGTGTATTGTAGGTATGTTACTTTGCAAAGCTGAATAATGGTGTAAAGTTCACTTCAAGATGAAAATAAATGTACTTTTTCTCTTCTGCATAACAGTAAGCACTGTGCCTCTTACTGAAATACTCCAAAACATAACACCAAGTGTGGGCTTGACAGAGACTGTATCACTTTTCCCCTGGGCCTCAGGTGGTTGAAATGAATTTGGATTGTTTACCAGAATACAGTGTTTTTACAGTTACAGGAACATCTACATTCTCAAGTACATCCTCAGTGCTGGTTGAAAGGCAATATGGATTGTCTCTCACTCTGCTATTTTTTTCATTAGTTCTACGTTTTACAGATAACTCTTTGTTGTCCACAGTATAAAATATTTATTGATGTAAGCCTCAAGTATCTGCTCCAAGATACCAGGTATTTATTTTCTCAAAAATGACCATTAGTTTTTCAATCATGGGCTGATTAAGTTAAAGAAACCTGTGATACTATTTACAACAGGGCAGAGATCATTGCATTTGGAACAAAAGAGCGTTAAGCCATTGTTCAAGGCTTAAAATCCTTCTACCAAAATGGCTTGTGGTCTTTCTGATTCTGTAAAATTAATTTTATATCTGGTAAAGAGTGTAGGTTAGGTTCATTCCTTTAAAATTTAAATTAGGAGTTGCTGTGAAGCCTGGGACTTAGTTTTATGAGTGTTCACTGAGGTTTGCAAACCTATTCAGCAAAACTCATGGCTGGTGAGTGAAACTGTGCCCCTTAGAGCTTCAACCCACTGCTGAGACATGAAGAGCTCTGTGAGGCACACAGAAGCATTTAGTGGAAATGTTGCTGGTATTAATTACTACAAGAAAACCAACTTGCATTTTTTAGGTTAGATCATAAACCCTCCAGCTGCTGAACACATCTATAGGTATCTTCCTGCTGCATTTATTTGCCTCCTAAACTAGCACAATGCTGAGAAAATGGCAAGAATTAAAATGAACTAAAGTAATTTCTTGCATCTGGATGGCAACTGAGAGTCCAGATAAGTAAAGTTGTGAGGAGGTTTTTAAAGATTCATCTTCCGTGGTTGTTTATTCAGCAGCAGTTTAGGCACCAGGCAAACTAATTGTTTCTCTCTAATGCCTTAAATTAAACTACAGACATCATTGACCTCAGGGTAAGGAAGAGACTTTTACCAAACTCACTGACTCCAGAAGTGAAAAGAATTCCTTAATGCTGCTGTGAAAGAAGCTTTATGCCAGGGTGTCACACTCAACAGGAATTTCATGAGCAAAGAAAGAAAAAAAAAATACAACTCCATTGCTTCTAATTAGCGGTTAATTCTTGTTTATTAGAATCATGTTCAAACCAAAGAGAAAAGAAAGGAAAAAAAAAAAAATCAAGGGACAAAAAGAGAGTTGTTTGAGGACCCTAAGTTTGCTAGAAATGTAGATCTGTGCTTTCACCCCCACTAAATGGACTATTTCAGCTTTTCCATCCTGCATTTAAAGCAACACAAATGAAAAATCTCTTCATTTTCACAAAGCAAAGCTGTCTTTTTGTATTCCTCAGTTGCAGCTGATATATGTAGTAAATGATACTAGAAACCCTGCTACTCAGTGAGGGGTAGAGTTTTTTGGACTCCCCAGTGTGTTCTCATCCTCCTCCAAAAACGCAGGAGCGGCTGAGCAGGATCTGCTGTCTTTTTGTGAGTTAAGCTGAACATCTGCTTCAGCCAGGCAGTTTCCTGTGCAGTCTTGAAAGAGATTTGTAAAAGAAGACCCCAGGAAGGGAGTTGGGCCTGAATTTTTAAATTCTGTAGATGCAAGATAAAGAGTTTAGATAACAGCATAACCTCCTCATTTCTGCTACCCACTTGGTGATCTTACATAACGCTGATTCTCTCATTTAATAGTGATGAAAATTTCATCAACAAAATTTGCTTTTACTCTGCCAAGTCATGACAACCTCAATTAGAGCTGAGCTGGAGAGGCATTTGGGTGATTACATCAGTCCAACTGGAAGTCCTCTTCTCCCTGTGATGGCTCTTTCCATGCCATTCCCAGGGTATTTTATCTTTCTATCCAGATTCAGGCGGCTGAGCAGTGAGATGTAATAAAGAGTAGCTAAAACAATTTGGAAGAATCTGCCCACAGTCATGATTTTCATTCTTCATTCATTTTTTAAAGCTGTAAGTTAAACATGTTCTAAACAACAAGGCATTCAGATGCAATTTTGCTAGGTCTTTGCTGAAAGCTTTATCATTCTGAATAATGCAAGAATGAAAATACATTTTATAAGGCCTATCTTCCTCAAAAAGGTTTATATTAATGGTCAAATGATTTTATTTTTCCTTTCTCAAATCCACTTTGAATAGCACTTCCTTAATCTTCTTCATTGCTTAAGCTTCATAGTTTAGATACTATGTTTCATAGTTCATTTTACAAATTCCGTTCTAGAGAGCATTTAAAAGTACAGAATATATTTAGGTTTTAATGGATTGTGAATAATGTTGTCTGGTAAAATACTGACCAGAAAAGAAAGTAAGAGAAGGATTTCACCATCTTAGATCTATTTCTTGTAAACAACTCAGAGAAATAATGTGATCTGTTACAAAATTGTAAAGAGTGCTAGTTGTCAGTCAACATACACACAAATTTTAATTTCCTGTTCATCTCGAAAATTGCAATTATCTTAAAAGATTGATCCTCAAACTCAAGTAAAGGTGAAATGGTGAATAAAAGAAAGGGATAAGCTGAAGGCATTTCCTTTAGGTTTCTTTGCATTATTCTTCCTTTTTTTCTCCTTTTAGGCCTGCTTTCTGATGGAAATGTGACCAGGATGACCAGCCTTTCTATCATTTCCTGCACAATAACCTTTCTTCAGTTCATAAAAAATTCAAACCAGTGTGATAGAGGAAGTAAAATTTGAAGGGTATTTAACTTTCTATAACTTTTGTGAAAGTTGATGAATAGCTAGGGGAAACATACAAAAAGAGGTGCCTCCACTGAAGAAGAGATGGGCAGAACTCAACTACCACATCTTTTATGAGCAACAGTCAGACCGTCAAGGAAAATGCAAAAACCCATGAGTCCATGGGGACAGGCATGCTCATACTATTGCATTTATTTTGCAGTTACAATGGTACACAGATGCATTTATTGCAGCTATTGCTAGAAAAATTTTCTGAGTGCAGAAGACATGAATTCAAAGGTAAACAGACTTCAGTAGTTCAGCTACTCATAGAATCAGTCTTCTGTATTCCCAGCAGTGCACCTGACATTCTTCTATGTTGATAGGAATTGGATTTTTTTTTACTCCAGCACTTAGGTTTTCATTTTAGATCCTCTGTGGACAAGGCCAATTTACTAACTTGCAACCCCAAGTCTGAATTTCTGTCCTTTCTCGGACAAGTCTTTTTCTTGACTTTGATTGCGATGCTTGAGTAACCTTTATAAGGAAATTACCAAACCAAATTAATAAGTGCTATGTCTTACAAATAATTTGTCATTGTGGACATCTGGATGAGGAAACCAAAATCTACTTCTATAACCACATTTTCAGAAAATATTTTCCTCACACAACTCTTTTTTTTCAGCTCAGATCTGTACAAATTACACAAAGTACAGTAGAAAACTTGTAATCTTTCTTAAGCTTTGCAGCTTGATGGGCTTATATTTAGTTATCTTACATAGTTTCTTGAAATAGCCATTGACGGGGCTAGGTGACTAATTAGGTTCCTTTTAGATAAGTTGGAGGCATTCCGTGAAAAGCTGAAGTAATGGTTAAAGTATTTAAAGAATAGGTCTTACTGTGAAAGGTTCGAGAAGCTCAATCTGTTTCATTTATAAAAGAGTAAAGGGCCATTTGTTCACAACCAGTCATCCCCTTACAATGGGGAAAAAATAATAGCAAATTAAGCTAAAAATTTTAATGTATTATGTAAATCTAAATAAATTATCTAAAGGCTGATCTATATATTTAGATTATTCAGGCTATAAAGCATGGTTTTAAAACTCTGAGATAGTCACTTCACCAAAGATTATGAGCGAGGCACCAGATTCTGACCTGCACCCAAATTAACAAAACTGCCTGACAGTCAGAACCCATAAACTCCTGCAGCAAAACACTATAGGTTTAGCATCAACAAGTCCAGGAGTATTGTATGTCCTGAATTTAACACTGCCATTTTTTCATGCTATCTACAAGAATATTTTTACATTCATCTCAGCTCTACTCCTTAGAAAAAGATACATGGCTGTTCATCTAAAGCTTTACCTTTTCTTGCTTCTGCCCAATAGATAGTCACCAATTTATTTCCCCTACTCATTTTCTCAGCTTCCATCCTAGCAGTAGCAGAAGAGTACTGCAATGGACTGGGAACTTCATGCTTTGTAGGTGAACTGCTGCTACTGAAATTAAATTTCCTGTCTTCATGAACAAAAGGTATAACAATCTTACAAATACTGGCTGGCTGAGACATAAAACCCCAAAGGTGTGTCCACCTTATAATGCATTCAATGGAGTTTATTTAAGCAATGACAACCCCAGGTCAGAAAATGAAAAAAAGAACTCCAGCCATCTGCTATTGCTTCTGGGAATTCACCTTCAGGAGGCAAAATAAAAACTGGAATTAATGTGTTTGTTGCCTACATACTTGGTCTCCTCTGAAAAGGTCTTGAGTTGATTAGTTACCCCTTCCAGACAAAATGTTTCACTCTCATCCTATAACCCCTGAGATATTCCATTATTTAGGAATAAATGCTGCTTGGTAAAGCATGGGTCCAGCACTGAAAAAAAAGAAAAAAAAAAANGCAGAAGCACCTAGTTATCTTCCTGAAGCTAAATTAATCTAAGTAGTAGACTTTAAGGGCAAGGATTAGGTCATAGCTAATGTTGCTACTGGCTTCTCCCAGTCAAAATGTGCTTGTTAGTGAAGTGAGATACTAGTTATAGGAAGAAGTTCCCAATTTTTAGAAAGCATATATTTATTTTGCCATCATCAGGCATCCTTTTTATGACCACTCCTGACTGTACCTGCAAGAGACATGTATCTGCGAGAACATTTTTGCTTCAGGTATAAACATTTTGGCCTGCAATCCCTTAAGCTTTTAGCACATACCAGCATTCTCTGAGATGATGCAGAACAGCATTGCAGTTTTGTTCGTGCCATGAGCAGGATTAGGAGCAGGACACAAATTTTCCCTAAAGGTTATTAATCATCATACAGTATGGTTTATTTTTTACTTCTCCGAAGCTGCCATCACCTGATAAGCAGAAGCAACAGCGCCCATTTGCACTGAAATTCTGCTCTTCTGTAGTTTTACAGTAGCAAAAGGAACAGAAAGGCTGTGCAAGGCCCATTGTGTGCATATGTGGCTGGCTTCACCGACACTGCCATCTCTCTTCAAACATAATCTTCCCTGTTTCCCCACTAAGGGAAACTGTGTCCTGAAGCCAACATAACCTCTGAAGCAGCTTTCTTTCAGATTTGAAATGCAGAATGCAAACCAGCTCTCATTTTCAGCATCTCTGTTATGCAGAAAATTACATTAACCAGAGAATTGCACTGTTTTGTTGAGACATTGTGACTGTGTTATCACTGGCAACAGAGAATTGGGACATCCTAATGTCCCAATCCTAATGTCCCTACAAGATTTTCATGAGAAAAATACGCAGACTTCTTGCTGTCTTCTACTTGTTAAGCCGTCTTTTTCCCTGGTAAAGACCAACCCATTTTTATAGTGCCTTTTACTCTCTGACCCCACGTCTCTCGCAGACTAAAGGTCCTATACCTGTAAAATGTGCTAACCACCACACTTCCTGATAAGAATCCCCAACCAGATGCTTGCCAGGTGTCAGGCTCTCTGTACAATAAAAAGTACCCTGACTTGCTCTGCTTTCATTCTGTTTCATGAGCAAGAGACCACAAAGAAATGTGTTTTATAGGTGTGGAAGTCCAGCTGTGAGGAAGAGGTTCTCTGACTCCCACATTGTTGTCCAGGTGGAAATGCCAGCTTCCCAGGATAAGAAGGACTGTCCAAGGGAGAAATATTCCTTTATGTTGTAGTGCTGTGGAATCTGATGAGACAGCACAGAGGAAGAATGGCACTCTCAGACACCCAGAAAGGGTACAGGTGCTCATTAACACACAGAAGCCATTGCTACAATTTTTAGCCTTGCAATTAGAAATTAGTCCCTATGGAAATATTTCAAAATAGAACTGAAACTAGTTTTAGAACTATAAATAACATGTATCTTGGCAGGCTCCTGAAGAAAGATTTCTCCATTTGTTTTTCTTCTTTTTAGCCTAAAGTTACAAGTACAGATACATTCTTTACTGTTTATGCTCCCTGAAGATCCCAGGAGACCTAATTTATTATAGATCCTTCTATAGCCCATGACTTGGGAGGGTCTGACCCCAAGAGGTTCCAACGCATGTGGTTTTTTTCACTCCCTAAGAAATCTTACTAAAGCTGCTCTGGTTGCACAAGTATTGTCATGCTGGAAGGTTTGATATGTTTGATACATTTTCTCAAATAGTGAGTATGCATGGTGCACATGGATCCTGGTAGTAAACTGTGTGTTGTATCATCTCTTTCAATCCATAGCATTTTGAGGCCAGATTTTTCTTCTGTTATATGTAGCTCAAAAGCTATAACAAGAAAGTCTGCATCTCATTTGAAACAATCCTACCTTACCATCTGATGAGCAGATCAGAGATTTATCAAATGGTCGCAGTTCGAAGGCACCTTAAAGATTACCGAGTTTCAAACACCCTGACAGATGAAGATAAATTTCTGATGAAACGAAATTTCATTGTGTTCACATTTTGAACACTAATACTGATAACATCCTTCAGACTGTCCTATTAACTGTTTGTAAAAGTTAGTATATCTATTAAAATTGGCCTTCTATAATCTGTCCATTAGCTTCTGAAAGTCACATTTTATAATAGAGAATAGGTTCATTTCTTATCAGTTCTACACCTGTTTAAAGAAAATTGACATCATTCTGGATGATTAGAAGAATGATTTTAATTGCATTAATAAAGTAATTTCTAAAGCATAGGCTTGATAAAGTATTTTCCATTTAAAATATGTTTTTTTCCAATAGTAAATACAGAACAGGGAAGAATTCTATATTTCTAGTTTTCTCAGAAATATAATTAAGGCTGAAAGGTATCAATATGAAGTCTAGAAAATGCTTAGCAATGTCATGGATTTACTTCTTTGCTTACAGTTCGGCTTCAGTCATGTACTCTTCCTCAAGGTCTTCTTCCATGAGCATTAGTACAAAGAGCAGACATGCTGTGTTCAACTCCAGCAAGGCTTCTGCAGAGATAAAACTACCATTAGACAACCTAATGCACGTAGTTTAAATCACACAACCAACCAAAAAACACAGTTCAGCACAACTGTGTAAGCTGATGTCCTTTATTAAAATACAGACATGGGAGGACTCTGGAATAGGTAAAGACTAAATTATTCTTCTTGCCAGATGAGTGATCCTTTTAAGTCTAGGTTTAAGTTCACTGGTGCAGGAATGGGAGAGAGCCATGCCTGTACAGTGCCTCATCTAAAGACAGATAAATCTTCAGAGCTCTGCAGGGAGCCCAGGTGCCATGGTATATTTTATCATCACTCTATAAACCATGCTCTGCCTCCATGCCTTTATAATGAGCACAAGGACATGAAGACGAAGAGCCTTGTTGCATATGCATCATGTAAATCTATCAGTTTCATTGCTAAATTTGAGCAATTCTGCTAAGGTCAGTCTGTGTAACAGCATCTCTTTCCTTCTGTTTGTTTAAAGAGATTGAAAATTAGCTTTTTGCAGTATTTTGTGAAATACAGTATATTCCAAAAAGTTTTTGTTATCCACTGTGTAACTTGCATTCAACATAAAAGATGAGTGTTCTTCCTTCTTTTTCTCTTTCTCTTTTTTCTTTTTCTTTTTTTTCTCTTTTTCTCTTTTTTTCACTTTCTTTTTCCCTCTCTCTGTCTCATTCTCTCCCTCTCTGTTTTGTCCTTCCTTCCTTCCTTCCTTCCTTCCTTCCTTCCTTCCTCCCTAATAGTAATAGAAAATGTTGCACACTTTGTGTGAACATAAAATGTCTAAATACTCCTCAACCTGAATATTTCCTCAGTCATTTCTCTCCTTTACATGTACCAACCACAAATGTGATTCCAGAGTGATCAGAGAGAGAAATAGAGAAACAGATTAAAAATCTGAGACATTAAGGAAAAGATACAGGGAGGATGAGTTAACAAGTCAGTCTAATTTGAGAGGGAAACGTTGTAGGGAAGATACTGTGCCTTTCTGAAAGGATGTGTCACACGGCCTCTCACGTTGCCGCACTCCGCGCCCAGTGCTCTGAACATCCCCTTCAGCTACCACTAACAGCCCTAATGTCAAACATTTTTTTAGACTGCAGGTGGAAAGCAGTTCATAATTGGAGTCTCTATGAAACTGAAGCTAAAGGAAAAAAAAAAAAAATAAAAAAAACCCACAAAAAGTGAAAACCTGCAAGCAACGTTGTCATCAGGATTTTTGCTATCACTTTTGTTTTTAAATGATTAATATTTGTACTATGATTTGTCTGACAGAATTTATCACATCTTTCGATTATGCCAGGCCAAAAACAATCATTTCATTTTATAGGAGACATAACAGGTATTGATATCAGCAGAGATGGATAGATAGATAGGTAGATAGATAGATAGATAGATAGATAGATAGATAGATAGATAGATAGATAGATAGATAGATAGACAGATAGTAGATCTCTCTTCCCTGCCTTGTTAGGATTTATTTTCATTCCAGTCTTGGCTAAAAAAACCAAAAAACTTTCCCTTTAAAAATCTGCCATGAAAATCTTCTTGTGGTTGGAGGTCCACTCTGGAGTTTGCAGTGGCTTTACTGAGAGCACCATGATCACATTCCAGGCTGGGTGTGGAGGTGGAGACACAGAGCCAGCTATGTGCCCAGGACTCCCACAGTCCAGGCTGGTGCCTCTGCAGCTCTTTCACAAGCACTGTCAAGTCTGGGTCATTGTTCAAAGAGCTGTGACACCTCTGCACCCAGAATTTAGACATCTGCCCTAGATTCTTAAGTCTAAATTCAACATAGATATGTTTCAAAATATACACATATTTTTTAAGGTGTGTGCGGATGTTTCTTTCTATTACGGGTTTCATTTTATGAGCTAGATGAACACCAGAGGACTCAGTAGAAACATTCTCCTCAGGTTATCAAGAAATCTTACACTGAAGCTACATTGTATTTTATTATCAGACACAGGATTTTAATTTATTTTACTGTTGCTTAAGTGCCCAGGGTCCCATTCTCAAGGGATTTACTTATTTATTCTAGTCAAGGATAAGTGAATACTTTCATGATATCTTTGCCCTCTGCCTCTTCAGTTAAGTCAAGGTGTTTGCTTTCTTTTTCTTGCTTGTGTATCTGTTGAATACTGTTAAATCTCCATTATCTTAGGTATTTTTGTCCCAGTCTTCCTGAAGTCCTCCTGCTGTCTCTGTTAGGAAATAATAGCTACAAGGCCATGTGGGGTAGCCATTTTGAGGGCCTGCTAAGTGCTGGATACCGATGTAAGAGCAAAGCTGGCTGCAGGAAAATCTGAGAACAGGGAATAGTATTTCCTCACTGCAGATTTAAGCAGTCAAGCAGCTCCTTGAGTCCTGGTGGGCAGGGAGCCCGCTCACCCTGGTCCAAGCAATCCAGCTCCTCAGTTGGAGTGGAAGCTGGGAAGAAAGACCAGAGAAGTCACAGGGGTTTGGGAGCTAGAAAAGAACAGTATTTGGATGCCATCTGAGAGCTGAGTGGTACCAAAACACATGAATGGAGCCCCTTTGCTTTATCTGAAGTGGCAAGATGAGACACAGCCTTGAAAATAAGGAATAGCTTTGAGTAGGTGACAGCCTGAGTTAAGATCCGTTTGCTGATTATAATGATCCTGTGAAGTACACCTAAAAGAGCCTTGAGTGTACTTCTTAGTTATATTGGCTCTCTGCAGTGATTATCTGTTTGTCATCTGTGTCTATTTTGGAAAATTATATTTTAGTTACTGCAAGTTAGTCAGCAGCTTGCACAATAAACAGCTAGTCACAATGAGAGTGTCAAGCTCCTACTGGGTCCAGCTACAGAGATGTTTCCACCAACAGGATTTATAAATTAAGCACACAAAATGCTAGCCTCTTAAACACAGAGCTGTGGTACAGCTGTTCAGCGCAGCAGCAGTGGGAGGAATTGCTTGAAAAAGGCTCGTCAGAGAGCTGAACTGAGCTGGGCTTTGCTCACAGCAGTTTGAATCCACTAAATCTGGGGGAAGCAGGATCGCCAGTTCAGGAACATGAAGGATTAGCTTTACATCACACTGCTCAATGGAAAGATGACAGCAAAATGTCAGGGAAATGGCAATTTGACCCAGCTCTGTTTCCAGGGAAGGCAAGGCCTGTATTGCTGCTCCATGTGTTCCCAGTACCTAACACCAACACAGTTTTAATCCATGAAACACTCTTTTCAGAATAGCTGCACTAAAAAATGAACTAATTTGTAAAAGATGATCTAGTTTGGGAAAATATATTGATAGAATACCTGTAATTTTAGAGTTATCTGCATATTTGGGCCTGCTCTGGAAGTGATTCCTCTGCGCCAGAAGAAGCCAGTGCCACCAGTTCAAGGAGGAAACACTTTTACAAGGATTATGGGTTAGAGGGGACAAAAGGCTATTCATGTATGTGGTTGCTTCTTTTGGACTGAGCAAAAGAGTGCTCCTAAAAATTGAGTAACACAAAGTAATTTTCAAGCAGTCATTTTATTATTTAACATCCCTCAAAAGAGCAAGGTCTTTCTTATAGATTTTGTCTGTGCCACATCCTGTTAATAGCACAATCTCATTACCACAATGGTAACAGTCACTTGATGCTCATTTAACAGAAATCTTTCAAAACAACTGTATTGCTTTCTCACAGTTGGCTCAATATGATACAGGTTAGCAGCTTCTTAACTTTGATTTCATAATATAATTACATAATTTAGAATTAGTCAGTCACATTGACCTTTAAATAGAAACAAACATTCAATTTAGATGGTTGTTTTGTCATTAGCAAACAGTGAGCAGCTGAGAACATTTTTGCCATTGGCTGATAATGTCTTCATGAACATGTTCAAGTCCAGGCAAAGTGCAACATCTGTATTAATTATGCCTGTCCTTTGATTTGGGTCTAGATTCTCATCAGTCATCACAACAGTTAAGGTCCAGTCTCACTCTCTTGAAAGAAGTAGCTTTCATCCTTTTATCAGAGGCAGACTCAGCATGTTTACAAAATTAATAATTCTGACATACAGAAGATGAAGGGATAAATTCTGCCCTGGAATATTTCTCATCAGTTCTTACAGCTACAGTTTGTACATATAGAGGATGGTAAATCTGAGCCTCGAACATTCTTTCTTTTAATATTTTATCTCAAAACTTTTCCACAGGCAGAAATCACTCTGACCACCAAGAAAGTTGCCCCACATCTGGGATAGGATTCAGCAGCTGTTTGCATTTTTGTGCTTAGTTACCTGCCTGCACCCTCTTGGAAGTGAGAAAGTTGTGCTGGGGTAAGAGAAAGAGAAATGTTGCCTGTAGCTTTTAGCTGCTCCAGTCTTCAGCGCACATATCGCACACACAGTGATTTGAGAAAAACAGAAAGAAGCAAGATAAGCCAAAGCCCCAGTGACTACAAAATATACCTTACTAAGTCCCTAACTGATACTGCTTCTTATCAGATGAAGTGCCTTAGTATTAATTCCTTTTAATTAAATTCATATTTGATTCTCCAGTGATCTTTGGTGCATATTTACAGTCACTCTTCACTACAGTATGATGTACTCTAAATTACAGAACTGTTCAGAGTATATAGATCAGCATTGAATTATGTTACAAAAACATGGATAAGGTCTATATTTCTGTTTACAAATACACACAAACACAGAACCACAGAATCTTTAGAGTTGGAAGGGACTTCTAAAGATCATATAGTCTAATCTCTCTGCCAAGGCAGGGTCTCCTTGAGCAGGTTACACAGGAACAGGTGGCTTCTGAATGTCTCCAGACAGGAAGACTCCACAACCTCCCTGGGCACCTGTTCCAGTGCCCACCCTCAACATATAGGAGTTCTTCCTCACGTTAATGTGACACTTCTTGTGTTTCAGTTCATGGCCATTGTTCCTTGTCCTGTCTCTGGGCACCACTGAAAACATTTGTGCACACGCAAACATGTCAGCAGCATAAACGATACAGGAGTAGACACTGAGTAGATTTACTGACTGCTAATTTTACTCTCTCAGGACACTTTCTTCCTTTTATAGTGTTTATTGTGCTCTTTTATGGACGAGGTCAAATTGTATAATAGTCTGCTGATAAATAGTAAGGTGCCTATGGGGCAGACAATCTTTACTAATTATTATCAACTTTTGACACATAGAAAACATTAATAAAACACCATGAAGCTAAGGAACAACATGATAATGCTGAAAGAGCTATAGCAAAAACTAAGATACATACAAAACATTGAATACCTTTTTTAAATTTAAAATTTCATGCAGTAAGTTTTTACAAAACTTTGCCCGTTTCTTTTTGTCTTTCAGTCAAAACATATATTTTTACACTGTTTTAAAAGAAAAATATGATAAGAAGATATAGGAAAATGGCTTGAAGTTGTGTCTGATACCTGCTTCCAATGAATTAAAATATTATATATCTATTCATATACAACAATTTTTTTGTTCTGAGGAGCAATGAATAATAAAAATATATAGGCTGTCTAAAATTAAAATATGTGTAACAACGTAAGAGCAATAAGTTTGGTTCCTTAAGCAGGTGAATGGTAAAATTACCATTTTATTCACCCTTGCCTTAGCAAGGTACAGTCTGTTCACCTGATGGACTCCCAGTCCTGACAAACTCTCAGAGAACTATCACTTCTAGACCAGCCTTTCTCAATATACCATCTCCAGCTACTAGTAGAAAAGTCCTGTTCCATGTTAGTACAAATAACGGAAAAGAAATAAATATGTGTTTCTGAGCAGCTATATGACAAACCAAGGAATCACAATTCTAAAAGCCTTGACAATGAGCCAGTGTTACATAGAAAACTTAATCATGGTTAAGAGCTATTATTCTGTGGCCAGAAGACCATATTTATCCCCATTGTTTGTGGCTGGTTTTGAAAGGGGCTCTATGATAGGCCTGGCTAAAGCCTTATGATCATGGTTTGTGGTCAGATGGGAAGATGAAGCACCAAACAGAATGTGTTTACATACTCAAATGCAATTTCTGGTGAGATTTCCTCAAAAACAACAGTTAAATCAGCTATTAAAGAAACAGAATATTTCTAAGGTTAAAACCAATATTTGTGAAAATAACACCATTCTTGTTTGGGGATAGGAGCAATCTGGATGAAATACGAAAGACATGAAAATATGATCCGACTCCATTAATCCTTAGCACACTATCAGTTCTGATGGCAAAGCAATAAATTAAAAATAGAAAAATGGAAATGACCAGCCAACCCATAAACTGTTAGATTGTATTTTCTTTTGGCCAAAATACTGGAAAATGCCAATTTTCCAGCAGTTTGTCAGTTTAGTGGACATTTGACCAAAAAAAAGCTTTTCAGGATCAAAAATGAAACTGTAAAACCTGTCCTACAAAAAATGTAGAAATGAAATATTTCACCTTGTGTAATGGAGACATGGTTTTGAATTCCAAATCAAGCAACACATAAACTCTTCTGCTGAGGATCTTCTGCATCTTAAGTACATGCCCTGTGTAGTAATTCTTTGCTATTACAGATGCAGATATAAGATGAAATCATTATTCCTGAAAAACCCCTCAAACATTTTGATATTTTGTCCTGATGAAGTAGAAAAGCAAATTAAATTTTGCCAACTTGAGATTCCAGGGGTTTTTTTTTCTATCTTTAGAATATATCTCCCAGTAGAGATTTGTATCAAGATTAAATTAGTTCTTTCAAGGAACCTGTCCACATAAAGAAGAGTAGTTTCCTTTCTCTCTGTGGAAAGAATCATGTCTCCATCTTAGAACCTGAAATTCAGCTTTCTTCAGGAATTTTTCATCTGTGGTAGCTCTTATCTGGCTGGATTTTTTAATTTAGTTTGACCTCTTGAATTTGTCTGACTCACATGTAGGTGAATACACACTGCAAAATAAATAAATATATAAATTAATGAATCTTGTCATCCTGGCTTAGTGTTTTTTAATTTATCAGATTAACTTTCTCTGTGTGTGAAGGTGCTGGAATTCCAGATTTTTTCAAAATCACGGCAATTTCTACCTGTGCAAAAATTAGCTCATACATTTTAGATACCATTCAGGCTCATTCTGGAGAATTTCTGGCATGAATCTAGGCTTCCATAAGTCCATCAAAACAAACTAAAGCAGATCTATTTGAGCGCCTATGCTCAACACAGGGCAGTCAAAGTGGTTTCAGGCAGAAGTGTATTCCCAGGGGCCAGAGCAGTTAGAAGAAACCAAGCCCTGCTGCCAGCATGCCCCAGTTGGCTGATTAGCAAGCACAGTCTGCTTTTGTGCTTCTACCATTTCATCTCAGTGTGTTTTCTAGGGTGTTGGTCAGTGTTAACCTGTACACTATGACACTTGGAAAGCATTTCTTTAGCGAGGAGAGAATTGTCTATAAATTCCAACTAAATAGTGGACAAAGAGATTTCTGATAATCACCTTACAAATTATTGAAGGGATTCCTGGGATCAAGTTTAAAAATTCAAAGGGTAGTGTCACTATATATGTTTCGCATGGACAGATGCAGTTTGGCATAATAATGCAACTTTGAGAATCTCTTTATCTTTGCCTGACAGAATTCAATACAACTCTGTAAGAATTATGATTATTATTTACAGAACACTGTGGGCACATATGCTATACTCATATATGCCTGTGAACGAGCACAGCGTGCCCATGCCGCATTGAAATTGCATTCTGTGAAGGAGAGAGAGCTTTTGGTTTCAGCCTTGTGTAAGGACTGGCATGTAGCAGCAGCACTCTAGGAGAAGCCCCAGAAGAACAGTGATGGGACAGTGAGTCAGAGAATACACATCTCCTCTCTCTCTCCTAAGGGAGTCTTTTTTTTAGAAGTTTACTGATTGCAGTTAATTTGCCTCCTCCACCCACTTCCTGCTGGCTTCCCTGCCCAGTGTGCAGATATCAGAGGACTGGGCTCCCAGTCTGTTCCCAGTGTCTGCTTCTTACCTGGGGATTTCTCACATACATTCCTGGCATCCCCTATGGGAAATAACAGCAAACAGTGGTGAAGAGGCTACCAGTAGAACTAGATGAGAAAATTGAGATATTAATGGCAGGAAAGGACATAGTTTGCATTTAAAAAACCAGTACCCTGAGTGCTCATGCCAGCTCAAGAGAAAACACTCACAGGGGGCAGCCTTTCATGTAATGAAAGGAATGTCCCTAACAAAGTGTCCTTACACCAGTTTTACAGATGCAGTTCAGATGTCTTGGCTTTCAAGAAGCCTGAGGTTATATGCAAAAAATGCATAGCTCTTTTCATCCTCTCCTTGGCTGGAAAGGCAGCTACAACGGATGTAAATTGGAGGTTTGGGAAATGCTGTCTCATTGTTCTTGATAGGTTATATTTCAAAAAGCTGCCCAAGGATGCAAAAACAAAGTCAAATCTACAGATAATATTAGATCCAGGAATTTCTTGCTCCCAATCCCCCTAATATTAACTATTACCTAATACTCCCTCTTGTGTTCATTCATATGTTGCTTATGGCTGTGTAGGAGGGATGCTCTTCTTCTATATAATTTAAACATTTGTGTTTTAAATATAGTCAGAGGGGGTCAGTTGCTGTTAGATAAAATGACCCACTCCCAAACCCTTTGGTTAACTTTTTAATCATGAGAAAGTCTGTAGTTCCCTACTCCTAAGCACAGCTAAGGAGAACAAGTCATACACATTATTGACTTGGGGTTCAGTATAGGCATGGTGTCCAAAACCAGAAAATATATGAATGACAGCACAGGAAGGGGATACTGTTTGAAAGGATAACTTTTATTCCCCAAATTAGCACAGTAAAGGCTAAGGAAGAGAAAGAGAATCCAGTATTTTTGGAAATTATTTATGAAATGTAGATGGGCCTTCAACTGGGAATAGGGCTGGGCAAAATGTTAGTGGTTCTTTGTTCATGCAGCTGGCCTGTCAAATTACACAGAGCCAGCACAGTAAATAATACTACTATTGTCTGCCTGTGTCAGAGACAGACAGAAGGTACATTTGGACTCGGTCCAAACACCACAAAGGCCACTCATAGCCACAGTGTCCAATTACTGCTTGCTTGACTATAAAATGCACTTTTTTTGCAGAGCTAATTTAAGAATGGCAGCTTTTAATGGGGTTTGTATTAAAAGGGGACTTCTGCTCTGGCTTTTGCCTGCAGAAAAAGTTCTACTCTGTACAGGAAGCAACAAACACATACACAGTGAAAATAATCAGAGTGTGATAACATTAGCACAGCAATAACAACAGTGATAGCAAAGTCAATGCTTCACAAAGGAAAAAGGGGTCAAGCCCTTCTGAAAATAGTCCCGCACACAACATGCAAAAACCCAACTAGATTATCTCAAATGATGAAACAAGTGCATCCACTCAGTTTCTGCAGATGTGCACACATAGCAAAACTTTTCTCAGTCTTTCAAAGAATCATTGACCACAGTTTTCCCACTCTGCACAGATACTTTTCTTAAATTTCAGTGGCACTTATTTTCACTCTTACTGTCAAACGCTTTGGAGAGCAGCAAACTCTATGATCCTTCTTGCAAATGGTCAAAATTTGTTTTTATTAGAAATTTCTTTTTTTTAAGAAGAAGTGTTTACAGAAGATTATTCCTACAGAAAGAAGATCCCATGGGAATAGGGATGCAGAAGCTCTCCCTTCTACAGTAAGTGCATATCAGGGCTTTCAGGGCTTTGATTTTCTTTGCTTATCTATTAGCTAGAGATAAATTTAGGTCTCCTGTTTAGAGCAATCTGCCTACAGTGCACAAGAGATCAGTAGTTGTCAATGATCTATGAAGACTTACTGTGTTTCTCTCCTCTGCCATGCTGACAAGGTGTTAATTTCTTTCTTGGAATAGCAAGCAAAAAAGCCCCAGCAAACTGATAAATTTAGGCGAAACTCATGCAAGGACCACATCGCTTTTTAAGGCTTCCTGCTACCACCATTCCATCATAGGAGACTTGTAAGGCTTGCATAACAATAATCAATAACAGAATGTGTCTGTTCTCTAAAATCTTATTCATTTCTGCAGTTTTTATACACACACATGCACACACTATGAGTGTTCACAGAAGTATTTGTACTCATGACTGTAGAAGGATTTTAAAAAATGTGCCACAGGTACAGAAACACTATCAATCAAATGTTAAAGGCTTCCTAAGCTCTATGTAGGTGAGTTCATTCTCCTTCTTTTTTATCATTGGATGTCTTGCAGAGTGCTTCATTTGGAGAAAGACCTAAAAGCCACATTGGGTAACTAGAAGGGATAAAAGGGTAAACCTGTCTGTTCATATTTGCCAGCCTTCAACATGGAGAACACAGCAAGCATTCTGTCAAGGAAAATGAGAATATTCTTTTTTGCTTCTTTGAATCCTCAGAAGATGCATCTTCTTTGTAATAGAAAAGAAGTATCTCAATACTTAAGTCAAAATAGCAAACTTTTCAAAGGCCAGAAACTTGAAGCTGATCATGCGACTTGTGAATTGCATGCTGTAGGATTGTTTGATATGCCATAAAACAGAGAAAACCTGAAATTTTTTCTCTTCAAAATGATGGATATGGACAGTCCTTTTCCACAGAGCAACCTTCAATTATTAACAGCAGGACTTGAGCTTGGCAGAGTAAAAAATGTCTTCCCACTATCTGGAGTGAAGCTCCCTCCAACAGTCATGGTTGATTCTCTTATCTCATACAGAGACATTAATTCTTCACCACCACACAGAAAACTATTCACATAGAGAGAACTCTTCACCTACAGAGGAATATTCGCATACACACTGTTAAAGTCAGGTTAAGGATGTCACTTACCCAGACACACACAGAAAAAGAGAAATATTCAGTGTTAAAGCACCTGCTTGTTCCTTAATTCATGCCTTTGCACTAAAACATATTGGTCTGTGGGTTACATAAGCTAACATATAACACCAAGACATTTGTGATGCTGTGAGTGAGTACAAAGACTAAGGATAGTATCCCCATAAATGAGGCTAAAGGAATTACTCTCATGCAACTATCTGAAAATCCAGCCTTCAGGATTACATAAGAAGTTATTTTGTCCTCATATTTCATGTTTTTATGGTTTTAAGAAATAATAGAGGATATTATGTGTAAACTTTCTTAATTAAAACTCAAGCAAAGCTCATTTCCTTTTTATGATGTAATATTCAACAATTCCTGTGTATGGACTGCCTGGTAATGTAAATGTCACTCAGTATGTACCAAGTCCATGTTCTGTAATGTCAAGGACTATGGTACCACAGGGGCTCCTTAGTATGCAAATTATTGACACAATAGAATATAGCAACTCTTTTGAAATTGTTATGTTTTATTGTGTGAGGGTCTCATTGAGGACTCTTTAATCTAAGGATTCTTGAGAAGATAAAATCTAATAGTTCCTCTGGAGTTATAATGTTCTCTGATGTCATAGGCTATTTGGACACTCCTTATTACAGTATGAGGATTATTAATACACTGGCTATAATGATTTTGTGACTCCTTTGTGGTCTGTTGTGACTATCTAGAATTTTATAAGGTTGATTATCACCATGGCATCTGAGTCTCCACCACAAAAAGTTGTCATCCTTTTCGTTCCCTTCTGCCATCTTCTCTGTAATGATATACCAAATAATTGCTGGTCTTTGGAGGAAAAAAAACAAAGAAAAAAAACCCAAAAAAAACCCCACAATACATTGTAAATGCAGAATCTCGTGTTTTGAAACACTTAACAAGAATTTGAGTCAGACAGCCTCACTTTGCATTTAGTTTGGAGAAATTGTGGTGGCTTAACTTATTTCATCTAGTCATGTCAGTGGAGATTTGCCCAGTATAACACCCTTCACAGGCAAAGAAATTTCACTCCCTAATTCTTTTTATGGAAATTACTTGCAGTGCTATCCAGGTGTCCATGTCTGTGCATATCAACGTGAGTGTTCTACTACTATTAGCTGCAAGCTTCCTTCCAGACCAGACACTGAAAAGATGACTAACTAAAAAAGAAAACCCAATACAACAATTTGCATTTTAGGCTGATGATCTGCCTTGAAACCAGAAGCTCTGAACCCTGTTCCATCTCATAAGCTCCAGGAGTCCTTTCTGCATTTCCCCAGTGAATCTGTAATTTGCATAGCTGTGGACTCACAACCCTTGGCTTACCCTATCCTAAATCTCTTTGGGACTGATACTCAACTGAGAGCCAGGATTACTAGGATTTAAATATATATCAAATGCAAGAGTGGGGAGATGCAAGAATTTCTACAGCAGCTACAGAAGGCGAGACTTCATGATGTGTGACAACAGAATTCTTGCCATTTCTCAGCTGGAGAGATATAGGGCAGGATTTTTTTATTAGTCCTTAAGTGGACCCTTATGCCTATAAAGCTCCTTTTAATCTTTCTCATTATTGTTGTACCTTACAGAGCATATGCTGTAATTTTATGCATTTTTAAAATTTTGTTTCCATAAAGTATATGCTCTAACTTATTCTGATTTCTTTACTATTTTACCCAGGATGCCACCTGAAAACACACAGATATTGTTAGATGTTATTTACATACTACAGGGCAAGCCCCTTTTTATTTATACTACAAGAACAAACAGTCAAAAGACAATCTCAGAGTCAACAACAACAGGCCAAAATGAGGAGGCAGTTCTGGTCAGCAGGACGAGATGGTCAGAAGCCATTAGCAGCTTCCTTGGTTGCTTCATTTTGGTAATCATTAGAGAGTATACCTTTCAAAAAAGAACTTGAAAGAGGACAGTGGAAACAACAGAAACACATCAAGCAGGCAGCAAGGTTTCATGTTCAAGTTAAAATAATGACTGATGGGCGTGACATTCTAGGGCAGAGATAATACCCCAAAAGAAAAACCCAGGAAGTAGAGGAAACAGTGAGCATCTTTGAGGGTAAAGAGAAACACTGAGTGCAAAGAAAGTGTTTGGAAGAATCCAAAGAAAGAGGGGAGATGGTGAGTGCATGAGTCTCAAAGATAATCTCTGAGGAGCATTTTAGGTAGATATTATTCTTGCAAGATTTGATGTGTCAAAGCCAGAGACTTGTGTGGCCAGAGACTTGTGTGTCCAGAGACAGGAATGCAAAACAATAGGAATGGGAATGAGTTTCACAGCATGAAGAGCAAGGACAGGATATAATCTGAGGATATTATGCAACAAGTGTTTGCAAGATTCGAAACATACAGCTAAGGAGGTTTTGTTCACTTTTCTCTGCATCAGCCCTTTGTGCACTGTGGAGATTGAAGAAGGAGCTAAACTGAGCCATTTCTGAGTGATCTGCAAATCCAGCAGTTAAAACACGGTACTACTGAGAAGCCAAGGAGAGAGTTACAGCTTCCCGGGAATTAATGTGCACTTTAGAAAGCCAGGAATGCAGTTGTCTGCTGTGATTTCAAACTTAAGATAATTTTCAGGTGAAGGCTGATGTAGAACTGCAAACTTCTGTATCATCAATGTTCAATAGGAACTGTAAGTGTTTTCTGTAAACATTTGTCAACATTGCCCCTAAATTGTATTGACTGATATCCACCTAAATGTTGCATCCTGCACACTGAAAAACATTAGGAAATTGGTGTTCAGTTATATAGTAGACTAAAAAAACATTGTATTTTAAAGAAAATTAGTAAAATCCTTTCAAAAATTTCTCAGGCCATTTAGCAGCAAAGTGGTGTATATTTGGAAAGCTTCCAGAGCAGCAGCATGTACACGCTGCATGTGGTTCAGTGTCTGTGTAATCCTTATTTAATTTGCAAAGGTCAACAGATAGATTTGTTCTCTTAAAAGACTCAATTTTTATGCATATATATTTAGGTTCTTTATATGTTCTATATGCCTGCTTCAAAGTTTTCTGCTTTCTATATATTGCTAAATAGATATTGCATCACTGAAGTAAAGGCCAGTTTTACCTGTCCTTTCTCTGTCAGAGAAGAAACCGTCCTTGTGAACAGCTCTGTATAAGCTCAGATTCTGCCTGGTTGTTCAGAAGCTGCCAGAGACAACTTTGTATACAATCACCTAAACAGTAAAATCAAACTTGAAATTAGAACACTGATCTATTAATAAAAAGCCCCAGAATATTCTGTTTTCTAGCAGGAAATTACTGCATTGGTTGTGAACAATTATATTAGATGAAAATAATAATAAAAACCCAGAAAATATGGCAACTGAGTGAAAACCATTGTCTTACTACATGATACCATACTGCTTTTGCAGGAACAAGGCCCACTACCAGATAACCTACAAAGTGCCTCAGCAATATAACATAGCTCTTATTAACTCATATTTCTTTAATTCTTTGTTATGAATAATAGCACAGGTTGCTGAGTCACTTCATATCTTTTTTCCCAAATCTTTGAAGTCTCACAACTCCTAATATCATCTAGCAATTCCCTTTATTGATACTTATTTCTTCCTATCCATGCACTGTTTAGGACATAGTGATTTTTTTTCTCTTAAAAATTACTTTTTGCTCTTACAGCATTGCATCTTAAAAGCACAGCATACCTGAAACAAACAGAAAAGATGCCTCAATTTTTAATTGAAAATACTCCCATGTTGGGATTTTTTGACTCAATCAAATAAACCATGAAAGCCACAAAAGTTAGAATGACATAATTATAAAATAATCATACAGTGGTCAATTTCCAATGCTAAAAATGTAAACTTCTGAATTTCCAAATAAAACTGCTAAACCATAAAATATCCCTGAACTTGAGTTTTGCATGTGTTGTGGATTTCAGCTAATTATGTGGCATCACAAGCATTTGATCCCTTATTCACTGAGTAAGAGAAGCAATATGTAAAGACTTGATTAAGAGAAAAAGAAATATCCTGGGAAAAAAAAAGAGTAGCTATGAATGTAATATAACAACTTTTTCAATCTCTGAAAATAAAGAAATAATCTTTCCTTTGCCAATTTTGAAGGCAATTATTCCTTTTTTTTTTTTTTTTTACTTTAGCAATGCCTTAGGGACCTAAGCCCAGATCCCCTTCGCAAACACAGTGGGAATGTTCTTGCCTCAAAGATTTTTCAGCCTATATAGGCTATGCAGACAAAGGATGAAGATGGGAACAGAAGCACTGTAGTGTGCTCAGAGATATACAATAGGCTGCAGTAGATCTGCCAACAGATTTAAAGTTTCTGCCTCTGTATTCTCAACCTTGACTAGGTTGGCTCAAGAATAATGTTCTCTCACAATGAACTGCAGAAATACGTCAGTGTAATAGTGAGACTTAATGTGAATCGTGCCTCTGGTGAGAGCCCATATTCATCCACAAGAGCAACATAATTTCCACAGGGTCATACACATTTTCAATTTAGGGAAAAAAAATTGTTACACACTTGCAGCATTCAGCCCTTCTAGCTCATAATGTTTGCCAAATCTCAAAATGACACTTTCACAGAAGCAGTAGAAAGGAGAGATTTGCTTGGAAATAAATCCAAGTGATTCATGGGGATATCTCTTCCAGCAGTGTGTGTATCAATATGTTATGTAGCAAAAAAAGTTTGCATATTTGCTTATGGTTAATTCCATAAGTCCCCGCTTGGTCAGAAAACAGTTTTTTTCTAGTCAACATGCAAGTTCTCTTATAAAGACACAATTATGTCAGGGAAACAGAACAAAATTTTTGTTCTTCATGAAATATATGACAATAAGATATTAAAGGATGATATATTTTTCAAATTTTTACTAAAATTGCTTTATACCATAGTAAGAACCAAATTGTGAGATTTCTTTCACTTTGGGGTGTACTGTCTTACCACACAAATCCTCCAGTTAAACTCAGTGGATTGTTAAATATACCTTTGTATGAATTAAGGTTGCACTTATTGCAACTTAGTCCTAAATTTGTTCTTTACATTTAGTGTTATCCATTTTCTGAGGACTGGCAGGATACATTTCTGCACAGCATTTGTGGTACAAGGAGCCTTAAGAATGAAGCCTATAAAGTTCTAAAAAAAGAGCCAAAGAGATGATTTGTAGGCTGAGACAACTACCAGTCAGCTTGATTTCACTTGTAGCAAATAGTGTGTTGAAGGCTGAAAAAACCAATTAAATCGGGTGGTGTACCTTGCAAGCAAAGTACATTTTTTCATTTGCTTCCTTAGTATATTTGGTTTATTGAGGTCTTTGTTTGCAAGAAGAATTTACTAGAGTTCATTAAGGAAGCCCCAAAATAATTCCAAATCCTGAAACAGAGAAAGGAGCATCTCTGTGCCTGAACTGTGTGCACTGTCAGCTCCCACTGCTTTCAGGAGGTGCTCAGAATCAGGAAGATAATCATCACCTCACACAAATGGGACATTTTTCACTGGAATGCTGAAGTTGGCTTTCAAGGAGTCAAACTCTCCACCCAGTTACTCCCTGGATTCAGCCTACAGCTTCATCTAGAACTGGTTATTCCAAACTCAGCACTGGAGGATAAAGCCTTCCTTTTTTCTTATTTCCCCTGTTAAGTGCTCCTGAGTATTTTTCCCAGACTAAACAGGCAACCCTGACCTGCAGCCATCTACTCTCATACAAACAATTAACTTAAAGCATGTGTCCTAACATGAATTTTGGCTCCACGACAACCTAGCACTCCTATGGGAAACAACCCAAATTAATAACAGCCTTCTTTCTGAAATACCTGAAGTGCCCTCTCTTAAAAGAGAGAGATAAGAACATTTATTTTTTTCCCCCTTTTGGACTAAACCAATTGATTTTTGGCTTAGAAAGATCTCCCACAGAACACATACAATACTTGCTGTAATGAATAGAGTCAGCATCTATGTTCTTGTATCACATTACTGTTTTCCCCAGGAAAACATGAGAGCTAAACCACTAATCTGATTTCCAATATAAAAACCCATTTTCACATGCTCTCACTAGTTACTACTCTATTTGGACTGGGTCCAAAAGAGATGTAAATGTGTTGGGTTTGTTTCTCCCCACCTCCTTTAAAGCTTGAGTCAGATCATTTTGTCATTTCAAGACATATCAAAGTAGAGGGGAAAAAACATGCATTCGTTCCCATAATTTTGAAAACAATTTCAAAATGATTTTGCTCCTTGAAATAAGTCTGCTGGCCTAGTTGCATTACAGGCCTCTCCTATGAGGTGAACAAAAAGCCAATAGCTGTATATATCTGAGGTGCCAATCTTACTGAGACTGATATCCTCTTTCTGAGCACTCCTCGGTTGCACTTGAACTCACAGTTCAGCTTAAGCCTCATAAACTTCACAGGGGCATTGATGTCAGAGAAGGCACGTGCTCTCCACATCCCCACTCTAAGCTATAAAACCTTTTTCTTCTTCATTAAAACACATTTAAAGACTACAGATATGATGGAGTCCTGTGCCTTCAGCTATCTTCAAGTCCCTTCAGCAACTTGTGCATCAATACTTTATTCTTCTGTTTTCGTTTGAAAAACAAAATGTCCTTTGCACTCACCACAGACGAATTCAGATTTATAACATTCTATTGCATCTCTTAATAAGGCCTAAAAATTACCCCAGGATAAGGCAGTAAGAATGTGTAATTTCTCCTTTCCTAGAAGAACATGTTCTTCTTGCTTTTTTTATTCAGTTTTTACTAATGAAACTCTTGCTTTTTGTCTGTTGACGTGGGGAGCGCTTAAGGCCTTGGGACATGATTCTCTGAATGTTTGCCTGAGTTATTCTTTGTCCTGCTCTACATTCTGCTAATTTCAAAACCTAAAAATATCCACATGACATGCACTGCAATGTTCCCCATGAATGGTGTCTACAGGAGAAAAGAGCTGAAAAAGCACCTGGAGGTCCCTGCAAGGACACATGCTTCCTTCCCTGTAGAAGGCACCATTTGCCATTCTCCCATGACTCACTTGTGATATTGATGGTGTCATAAAGGGCAATCCTCCATCCTTAGGTACAGGGATTTACAACAGTCAAAAGCTAGTCGTTAGGGTGGAATTTTGCAGGAGTTCTCATTCTCTGTAGTTGAACCTTTCTCTCAAGCGCAGTCTAGCAGGGAAGAGAATTTGTTCGTGAGCCATCACCTCATTTTTCAGGATGTGCAATGCACGTATAGGAGACATTAACAATGTGCATCAAGGTGGTTTAAAATGAGACGGGTTGTACAGCTCAGTCAGAAAAGAGGTGGAAAAATTACACTTAAATCTTCAGTTCCTTGTTTAGGAGTACTCAGGTAAATTCCAGTAAACACCAGAGGAATTCTGGGAAGCAAAAGTTTCCAATTTGGCCTTTTGTTTTAAATGCTACTGCAACAAAGTTACAATTAAGATGTAAAGACTGACTCCTCTTGACTTGTTTGGCAACATTAATCAGCTGCCTGAACTTCCAGAATATTTTTCTCTCACTTTCAAATCTATAGTGGGACACTACACACACTCCATAAAATAGAGTTCATTTCTATATGCCAGCTAAATGTTGCTTTGCCAGCCATTGCTTTTGTGTCTTTTAATGCCTTTAATTTTCCTGTGCAACCTTAAGTTCACATTCCCATATATATAAATATATCTCTATCTATTTTTTTTAAATTCAACATATTAAAATCCTGCTCCAGGCTTCTCCTCTGATCATCCTCTTCCCATTTATCTTTCAGACAGCAATAAAAATATGTAAATATTAAGCCACAAAAACTGTATTACTGTAATTTTAAGGATGTGACTAACACCCACAAAACGCCAGAGGTTTCAAAGTCAAGGTTGCATGTTGAGCCTGGCTCTTTCAACACTCATGTTAAGTAAAATTCAATTAAAAAAGCTCTGATGAGTTGAAGATAAGATTATTTTACTACCACTACTACTTGTAATAGTTGAATTATGGGAGTGTTTGCAGCATTAGCAGTGTCCATGCACCATGGGCCAGAACCCTGTTTCAGCTGACATGAATACAGCCTGGTTTTGGGGAAGCTGCAAAAATCGAATAGGTAACCACCACCCCATCTCCTTCTCTGTGATTCTGTAACCCCTGAGCATAGGGTGAGCCTCTTGAAACAATAGAGGACAGCTAAAGGCTGATCTAGTTTATGACATTTGTTAAAATACCCAGGAGTACAGAAGGATCAAAAGTATGTAGGTGAAAGCCAGAAAAAAATTGAAGCTCTCTATCAACAGCAGCTATTCACAGGACTTAAGAACAGCAACCTTTAACTAGATAGATTAGGATAATGGACAAACTTTCCTAACAGCTGTACTGAAATACCTTTAGGTAACTAGAGGATATTAGAAGAGCCTGAATGGAAAAGACTTAGGGCTCACATGCTGAGCATTCATTTACACCTATGCAAAGAGAGCAAATAAAAGATTACAATGGCAGTAAGTGCGTGATAAAGTGCAATGCTCTCTCCATAGCTATCTCAAATGCTTTACAATATTAACTGATCAAGCCTCCCACAGACCATTTGCAAGTATGCATCACTATCTGTAGTTTACAAATAGTTTTACATTACTTGCATAGGGTTGCAGAACTAGACTGGTGAAATCAAATACTCTGTCAGGCAGTGCATAGCAGTCCTTTTCTGCTTATAGTAGATGTAACTATTCCCCTTTACACTTTGAGAAATTTCCATATCCCTGTGTGCAAAACAATAAATTGCACAAGAAATTATATATAGAAGGAAATTTCTAGAAGCAAACTGAAGGAGAATCTTGCTGATATTTGGGGCTAGGCTGACAGCTAAACCCTGAGTGACCAAAATGTGCCTTATCTATTATTCCTATAGAATTATGTTCAAATTTGGGTAGGTAGGAACCTTCTTCACGAAGAACATGACTTTCAGTTTTCCCCAAGTGTCTTATTTGTAGATTAAGAGTCACACTTCCTTCTTCACTGGAAAACAATTGCAGTAATCTCCAAAAAGTTGCTAAAGATATCTGCATTTTTAATATAAATATCTGATATGTCTGTATTTTATGTATTTTGAATATATAAAGTGAAAAGCATACAGATAGTGAAAATACATTGTTTAATTTACTCTTAAAAAAATTACCAATATAAAGCAGTTGGCACTTGCAATTTACTAAAAACTGCCCTCTTCATTGGAGGTAAAGCTTTGTAGAATCAAGCTAAAGATAAACATTTATTGCTATTTATCAGCCGTCTTAGAAAGTCAGGCCCCAAAGTCCTAATTAAGTAATATTAGCAGTTCAGTACCTTATGGAGCAAACAGTATCAGATTTGAATTAAAAATGGGTATATCTCTGTCCCAAAACTGCACTCAATCTCTGATAAAGAGTGAAGTTGCAAAGACAGTATTAATTAATGTACTTTCCATAGATAGTTCTCCTGATGTATATGTGTGCTTAATGGAAATAGATATTTTTTCTCCAAAGGTGAACGCAAAGAAATTAGCAAATAACAAGAAAAAGTGCATTTCAAGTAGGAATTGTATCCCCCTATATTTTCTAGCACTTTTCATATTTAGGCTTTGGAGACACTTTTAGCATAAAGGAAATCTTAACCATTATGTAGAAACCAAATATCTAATTCAAAGCAGCCCCATGGAAGTTTATCTAGTCGTTAGCACAATTTATGTATGACTAGTTTTAAATGTCAAAAAGTATCAACATATTCTTGGAAGCTGCTTTACCACCACGTGGGAAAGGGGCAGCAACATAGATTAGCCCCCAGCCAAAAGAGTGATGCTATTCTCTGCCAGCCCACCACTCCCTAAAAACCCACCCTTAGCTGGGTCCAATGGCTTTGCAGGAAAGAACAGAGGAATTACATATGGGCTCTACTTAGCTATTTATCATTTGCTTATTTATTTTTACACTGCCTCATTTTCAGCAGGCCAATCGTCATGCATGTTGTCATTTCGATAGGGAATTAGTATTTAAATGTGGAGACATAAACATAGTGGCAACCAGATATGGACCAGTAGCTGTGTAATCATCCATCTCAGCAAGGAAAATTACAAGAACTTCTGCTATCGACACTCTGGTGCTACAACTATAGCCCTGTAAGCTATATCAAACACAAGACTTACTCCATCAGTTACAAAATACTGTGTTCATTTGCCTTGAAAAATAAACTGAATACATGGGAGGGAGAATCCAGTTTGCAATGACTTCTTTTAAATTCCTTCCCCAACAATCCCACACAATGTACAACTATTGGCATTGTAGCAGTTTAATCTTGTCTGTTCTCAAACCACAATAAATATCTTGGTCATGACCTTAATGAAGTACAGAGTTCTGATTTTGATCTTATATTAACTTTTCACAAGTCAGGAGTTCCTCTTGATTTAAGCTAGTATGTGGAGAGATCAGAGTCAGACATGTATCTAGAAATCTGCTATAGATCTTTGGGCACTTTTCAGTACTTCACAAAGATGCACAGGTTGTCTTTTGGTTTTGGTTTTGGATTTTTGTTGTTGTTTTTCTTCTTCTGGCAACCATTGTGGTCTCCTTCATAAGAGGTTGTGAGAGGACGTAGATTCAGACATGCTGGAATGTAGTCTAATCTCCTCATTTTGATCTTTAGAAAATTAAGATGTCTTTATTTACTTTTCTTTTTTATATACATTGTCTTTCAAAATATAAATACTTTAAAAGAAGGAGGGAGAGGTTGGAAATAGACACAAAAAGAATTAAAAAAGAAGACATTGTTTTAATTGTCTAACCAGTTCAACCTTTGGGAGAACAACCCTAACCTTTGGACAGATGCCAACAACTGCCATTTAGGTATTTACATCTGTTTATCCTCTCAGTCAAATGTCTTTTGTCTTAGGTTTGACATGGGATTACAAATGTTCTGACCCCTACAAGCAGTTCTCAAACATTGTATAAAAGACTCCTTTCCCCATTTTCTAAAAGGATGAACACATACTTTTATACCTCCGTACCAGTTATATGCTTCTAAGGCAGTTGTTGACAAGACTTGCATAATTCAGTTTATGTGTGTGACTAGAATTTCTCAAAGGCTCTGCTGGACTTTGCAGCCAGCCTGTTAATTGTCTACAACTCCATCCCAAGTTTTCAATATAATCCTTCATTTTGCTGGTACTGCCACATGTGGCATACAGTAGTTATGTCTCTTTCAGAATTTGGTTGAGGATTGTTGTAGGACCTAGAAGTCTATCCAGAGTGGATAAAAATCCATTTAAGTATGATTGCATATGCTTTCTTTTTTAAAAAAAAAAGAAAAAAAAAATAGCTTTGTTCCCTGTGCATGGTTTCTCTTGTCCACATGTAATAAAACTGATAGCAAAGGCAGTAAAAAATAATTATCGGAAATGGGAAACTTTGCAATCCCTCTCTTCCCTGGCATCTAACCTGGATTTTTCTCAATAGGTACACCATCTTGCCTCTAAAAAAAGCCATCATTTAAGTATGTAAATAATCATAGCTCTATTGTGGTTTTAAAGAGCTCTATGAATATCATGTTTCAGCAATCACTGAATGTTTTCTTCAGGTTTGGTACGAAACACAGCAATAAAGTTATCTCTCAGCTTTATAGGACCCAAACTATTTGATGGTGTCTCTCTAAGATCAAATGGAAATTAAAGTCTGCGGAGGAAGTTCAAATGAAGCTTCCAGCTAGAGCTGAAACATAAAAAGCTTCAAGTTAATTGATAAACTCCAGGCAGAGAAAGAAGCCTCTAGGCTTGGCTTGGCTGTTCTCTCAATCTACAACAGTCTCAAATACCACCAGGATTTATTCATGCCTGCAGCTGGAAGCAGAACCAGGAGGTCTCTCTGAGATCTGCACCTTTCCTGCCTGATAAACAGGGACTTTGGTAAGGTTTTTGGTGCTACTCTCCATGGCCAGTAAGCCTCACTTTTCTGCCTAGAGAGGAAAGAAATAAATTTCTGTCATTGGTAAGACCAACGATCTTTTACCAAAGTTTGTTGAAGTTTCCACAAAAAAGAAAGAGGGCACAATTTGCCACATTTTCATGAAGAATCATACCCAGAATATGCCAATCACAGAAATTTATTCTTGGAGAAGGATTATCCAGGGCATACTGGAGGATATGATCAACAATTCAATAAACCTCCTTTCTCAGAGAACAGGAGCTGAGTAAGAATTCATAACATGAACCTTAGCTGGCAGGCTTTGCTTTTTTCCCATTCAAATGCTGAAAATGTAGGTTTATTGTAAAATTTAGTTCTGATATTTTTCATTCTCTCCCAGGTACAATATTTGTATTTCCCATTAAATTGAAGATGTCAGCAGCAAGTATTGGCTGGCCAAAGCTCATAAATTTGGTGTTACAGGGTAAAGATTTTTTCTGAGAACAAGGTCTTTGGATATTTTTCTGCGTCTGAAACAGTGCTGATATAAAGAAGAACCTTAATGTCACCTATATAAGAAATGTTGCTGACATTTGCACTTAGAGAAAGTAAAAGGGGAGGTTTGCAGGGTGTTCACCCTAAATGACCCAGTGCCCTAGAAGGCCTTTGTGCTCCAAAATAATGTGGAATTTTCATTTTCCTGTTTGAAAGTCATTCTCCTCACCAGGCCTTTATGAAAAACTAGAGCTCTCAGAAGTCTTGGGCAATGTGCTGGAGCTTTGCTTGTTTCTTCATTTGAAGTTGCTGCCAGGAAAGGTAAGATAGTTGAAATGTGGAGTTACTTCTGTCATTTAATAATTAGCAAGCACTCAGAATATATATTATTCATTTTTTGAAATATAAATAATTAAGATGTAATAATGATGCTTTTATAAATAATATTTCATTCTCTGTGAATACACTCCAGGATTTCCATACATCCTAAACCTACACCTTGCTCCCAGCTAGAAAATGCCTTTTCTGGAGCATTCAATGAAAGCAAATGGGATAAAGGGATCTCAACTTCCTTCCCATTTAGATATCTGTGGGAACATCTTTAAGAGCTCTTTCCCCCCCATACCTAGAAAATTAGTCCTTCTTAAGCAGCCAGACTGTTAGGCATTCATATTATGCAATCCAAATGAGTTGCAACCAGAATACATCTGAAAGTGAGCTGTTTTTTTTTTTACATGTAAAAGCAGTTAATCATCTAACACCTACAATTTTGGGAGCCCAAAGTTTACAGGGTAAAGACATGGGTGAGTAGTAAAAGTGACTGGTCTATATTTCAGTTAAACATTTTTTTAGCTAATTTGGCATATTGAAGTGAATATTGTATAAAGATACAGCCAGGCAGAATTCCAGAAAAACATGTTCACTTATTTTACAATCAAAGAACCAATTCCTGCAGACACTAACTGCTGCATATAGTCCCAGCAGGCATCAACCTCCTCTCTCTTGCACCCATGTAGGGCCTCTGAACCTCAAACTATGGCTCCTTTTAGTGCACGTGTAGCATAAGTATAGAGCGCTTCAAAGCTCTATAGTAAAGCTACAGTATAAATGAAAATAATCCCAACTATTTTAACAAACTTATTCCTGATTTATACTAGTGAAAATATAAAGAAATCAGGACTAGTTACTTTCTGTGAGCATTTGTGGTTTTAAATGCTTTGGAATTTATTATTCTCTTTTCTGATAGTATAAAGCTGACTTAAAGCCAATGCAAATGTAATTTACATTAAGCAACTTTCCTCTGTCAGTCTTGTGTAAATGTATATTAGCATAGATGGGAAGCACAAAACTGCAAGTGCAAGCTTTACCATGCTATGCCAGGAATCAATAGTAGAATACTGTTAAGTTCTCTCATTCTAGTATCAAAACAACTTTTCAATACCTGAGCAGAAACAAGTAAAAGCTGTGGGTAGAATAGAGACTTGCCTACTTACTAAAGTGCCTGCAACTCTCAAAGAAGTGGTGAAGAGCAATGCCAGGAAAATTCCATAAAAAATTCCACCTGAAAAATAACAGAGCTTGCACACAGGCGACACTACATGTCTCTTTCTGTGAGGCACAAAGGGGACAAGAAAGTTGATAAGAACATGCCCAGGTGAAACCAAGAGCATTAAGGTTAGCAAGAACCAAAACCAATGGATTGGATTATCCTGACTCTCAACCACAGTAATGCTTTGCAGAAAACAACAGAAGGAGGCAGTGGAAAAGGTTGCCAGTAATTTGGTACATTAATTGAATGATGGCTGCAGTTTTGGTGCAACTCTGTCTAGCCCAACCAAATGGTTTCCTTCACTGATGCCAGCTACATTATCAGGTATATCACTTACCATATCAGTTGTAACATGTACAGAATTGCTGAGATCAACAGAAACCCAGCACTTGGAAAGAGTTAAAACACATGATTAGACACAGGGCCAAAATCAAAGAGCCTTCACCCATCCTACGGGTGGTGCTATCTCAAAGTATAATCACACCCTGGGGTGGCATAAGGCTATTTATCAACTAACATGCCTATATTTGAGATGGGCAAGACAAAGACTTTTGTTTAGCATGCATTTAAATGCTGCCAAGCAAGAAATGCAGCTGTGACAAGCATCCTGTGAAGTTCTCAATTGTGAAAAAAAAAAAAAAAAAAAGAAAAAGGAGTGAATCAATGAATAAAAGGTGTGTGAAAACATGGACACATGAGGACATAAAACCACTCTGTCATAAAGCACATGACAGTGAGGGAAGATAGAAATAGAAGACAGCAGGAACATGGAGTGCTGTATGAGTTCATGACCTAAAACTTTTATCCACTTGTTTACGTGTGCTACTTCCATGGCAGAATTCTAAAGACCGTCTAAATTAATTAGTCTGCTAGTTAGTGATATGGAAAAGTACCACCCACAACCAGAGTGCCAGAAAGAATGCAGTTTCTTTATCTTTTTATTCTGGTCTGATCTGCAACTACTAAAGGGAAAGGATACTGTAAGAGCTTCTATGCTTTTACATGCTACACAGAGATGTACCTCTTTCTACTAATATATTCATTTTACAGTCAGGTCCAACATGGAGCTCTCAGACCATCCCTATTAAGGATGTTCATTGAGAAATCAAGATCCCAAACCCTTCAATGACCCCTTCAGAATTTTGCTTGGAAAACGGAATAAGTAGAGTGGGTAAAGCTGAAAAATTAAGGTATGTGAATGGTATTAGTGAAAACCAACCCTTCTCTTTGTCGTGCCTCATCAAAAAAAAAAAAAAAAAAAGATAAGGAAAAGGTAAGAGATCCAAAGCTCCTTCCTTTGAAGTAGAGGTAATATGCATACTGGAAAAAAAAAAGAACTTGAATTTTCATGGTGAATTGGCATATTGTGCTATTTAAAGCCAGAATAGGTCAGTAAGTCAAATACCATAACTGGATTTTTTAAAGAGCTGTATGTTTCATGACAACTAGCAACTTTTGGAGCTATCTGAACTAAGATAATGAGGATAATCAAATCTCATGCTTCATTCTACAAAATGATTACCTATAGGAGTTAAGCAAAGATTTTTTCTCCAAATGTTAATGGCATTGGTAGGTTGATTTATTTTCTTGCAAGGAGGAAGCTTTCCCTTTCCTCTGCTGCACTGGATATGTTCTGTGCTAAGAGGATACCAGCTTGCTTTGCCAGGTATGCCCAAACCTATTTAAAGATCTCTCTTGGAAGGGAAATCTACTGTATGTGAATTTAAGCTAATGCATTTTATCTCAAGAATGGGGCAGCTGAAGGGAGCTTGCACTGTTGGTTACAAGTCAGCTGATAGGCACTAACTTGTTACACTGCCATAGTGCAACAGTGTCCCACACTGTACCCATATCCTGAGGAGGAAGCTGAGCATGCTGAGATACCATGAGGTAAAGCCAGCATGGTTTTTTTCCATGGCTTTTGGGATTTTTCACAGACTTCCTATACTGTGCAAGCAAATGCATTTGTTAGTACTTTTTAAAAGCAGACTGCTGTGTAATTTTGGAGTCTTCCTTTTCTTCTCCTCTACTTCTCTCTTCTTATAAGCACATTCACACACAAGCACATTTTATAGAGACAAACCCTAAATAGCCATATTTGTTTCTCAAGGCTGACTAATGTGGTGAATATTAAAACTCACATGGAAATTCTCCTTTGGGTGAATGATCCGAGACTGTTGGAAATTCTTCACACACATGTCCACAACATCCACAGCTTCACAGATAGACACAGGTAGGCTGAAAGAGCAATCAGGATACCATCTGTGTTTGGCAGAAGATTTCTAACCACTTTGCTGCTCTCTCTCTCTCTTGTCTCTCTCAGTGTGAAGAGACAGAGGAACCCATGGAGATTCGGTGAGAATTTAAACAGAACATATTGAGGGCTGCACTGACAACTGTGGATTCAAAGTAGATGAAAAATGAGTGCTGCAGCAGCAATGGTGCTATGGATTTAGAAGGAATCTCTGAAGTGGGTAGCACAGGCACAGCTATAAGGGCTCAACCTGCCCCTCCCTTGCTCCCCCATCCCCAGCTCTACATCTGTATGTAAGGTTTTACTGTTCACAGCAGCTGGTTGCTGTTGATATCAATTTGAGCAACTCTCTAAAGTACATGACAAAACAAATCTCATGTGCTTTGAATGAAGAATGTTGAATTCCTCCACATTCTGGAAATGCACCCCTACTTTATGTGCCTTTACCTTTAAAATAGGGCTAGCACATGCTAGGTTATAAAGACAGTTGTTTTCCTTGATGTCTGTCATATTAGCATCATACATACGTAATTTACACTTTTTTTATAGCTTTGCAGGATCTTCTGCATTTTCTTTGCACAATTAGAGTGTGGGTCTATGCAGTTTGGAGCCTTCTGGTCAACTGAGGGTCTTTGTCTAGTGGACACAAATCCACTGATGTCACTGAAATGATAGTCTCTATAACTGCAGACATGAATATGATATTCTGCCTAGGAAGATATCTGCAGAGTTACAGGAAAGAGAAGGACACTAAGAAGGAACATATTATTTTCCTTTTGGATGTCTAGAGATGAGCATGTCTGGCAGTCATGGTGTTGAACTCAAAATAATTTAATCCAGCACAGAAAAGGCAAAAGGAAGAACACTTTTATTCTAAATACTGAATTTCTCCTCCATAATTCTGAATATCACACCATAAACAAGTTAACATTACTGCATCAATTAGAAAACGTATGCAAGTGACTGGTCTGTGTCATCTTTCAGGCCTCAAGAATACCATAAAATTAAACAAAAGATCCTGGAACCCAGGTAAGTCATTGCACATCCATTACTTCAGAGTCTGTTGAGTATTTGGATTATATGGCTCAATTTGCCATTTTGTTGGGAAATGCATCCATTTTGTGTGATTATGGATATCACTGTCACTCAGTAAAAGGAGTCAGAGAACAAAAAGATCGTGTTAGACTTTGTTCTGCCTCCTCAGCAAAAGTATCAAACAAATTCTGATTACAAAATTTTTAATGGGCAATGCTTTCTTATTTAGTTATTAAAAAAAGTGTAGAACAAGTTGAGATGGGCTCTTAAACAAAAAGTAAATCTCACAAACTGGCAACAAAAAATTCACAAAATGTTCCTGGGATGTGGCCTCCACAGCCCAGAGTAATGCTTTTTTTTCCAAATAATTACTTTAATAACCTGTAATATCATAACTCCTTACTACCCTTAAGGGAGGAGGAGAAGAGAGAAGACAGGAAAGAACACCTTTATTTTCAAGATAGCTTCCTGAGTTTGCAGAATGAATGACTTGAGAAATTATCTGTTTACTTACACTCCACAATTAACCCAAATATCTTAGCACTGAGTATACTGCTAAGTATTTTATAGAGATCCGAAGTGACACAACCCTTACCCAAAGACAATCATATCTGTGAAAAGAGGCTCTTTAATTTAAAAAATTACTGAAATAAATATGAACCTCCCAAAAATAATTTTGAGAATTAATTTTTTTTCTGTCTGAAATAAAACACCAGAGTCTGCATATCTCAAATACATTTTAAGAGCAAAATTCCAATGATGTAACATCCATGAAGCAAAACAGGCTTTAAACATAATTTCATTTTTATTTCATTGTAAACAGAGGAAGGATTGTTAAAGGATGTTACACTTATTTGAAAAACTGCCCAGAATGCTATCATCAGAAATTAAAAAGAACTAAGTACCTTTGTAAATCTGCTGTTTATTTAAGGGCCTACATAGGAATTGAGATTGTTAAAACCATTTTGGTCTTTTAGCAGATGCAAAGGCTGAAAACGTCTCTGATAGTTTACAAAACTCCCTATCAAAATGGTTTGAATCGGTGGCTTTGAGTTTATTCAGTTTAGAAACCCACTATCCTCCAAGATGAATTAGGTTCCCACTGGAAATTTATGTTTACGCACAAGAAACTTCTTTTCCTTAGAATCCTCAGAGTCCATAAACCAACAAAAGCTTTTGGACTACATATTGAAAGATGTCTGAAGCAGAAGTTAGGAATAAATGACCTTTCTTGCAGTAGATGAAGATCACTTGTGAAATTCTGTAGAAAACAGCACTGCTCAACATTTGTGGATGACATGGAGTAAATGCTGGGGTGATAAAATTTGATATGTGCAGTTAGATATAAAGGGAAGCACACTGGGAATGCTTGTCTTACATTCGCACCATTACTACTCAGTGGAGAAAGTTGATCTTTAAAATATTAACAACAACTTCCATGCAAACTATCAAGTCAGTAGTCATCAAAAAAGTAAATGAGGTGTTCAGAATCCTTGAGAAAAGAATGGAGAAGACAAAAGAAAACCTCATCATACCACAGTAGAAATCCATGATTACTCATTCTACAACTGGGCTCTACAAAGGGTTCAGATTCCATCTAGTAAAAATTATAAGTTATAATGGGAAAAGTTTCAGATATATGTGTGAAGGATTTCAGCACAGAATAGTTTCTGTACAGGAATGACTGCGGTGATGAAGACCATTCTATCTGGTCTACAAAATCACAAGTGGCCTGAGGAATTGGGGAAATGCCCAGATACCTGTGTTTATCTTCCAGTTCAAGTACTAAGGATCTTTAAAGAATCCAGACTCTAAACATACAAAACCAGGTGTTTATGAAGAGGAGAGCAGCCCAGTTGAGCTCCCTGCCGAAAGAAAAGGATAAGGAATATTCACATGGGTTCCAGAGGTGAAAGAACTGTAAGTCTAAACAAACAAAATCAGGTTCAGGAATTCCTATTAACAGAACATAAAAGGATGTTTGAGGAGAATGACAGGGGAAGAACATATATGTTTACCATGTCTTTTCCTGGTACATCCTGGCACTTGCACTTACAGATACCATTCGGGAAAAGACACTTTGTTGGATGAACCCCTAGAGTGACCCAAAGTGAATCCTTTTTTAAAATCGTTGAACTAAATGGGCAAAAATGGCAGGTATTGTCAACACATTTCATCAATTTGCACCTATAAAACACTTCCTAGGACAAAAAGAACTTGGTCTTTTGGTCTATACAGCAGAATTTACTAAAGGGTGTTGCAAAACTCCATTTGTTGATAATATTGCGAATTACTAGTTTCAGATACCCAAAACAAAAGCCTTTTGATATCGTGCTTTTGATCAAACAAAATTTATGTTAACAATAGAAGAATAGAGAAAAGAATGAGAGGTGTTTATTGTTAATATACAGTATGCTTTATTGATCTCGCTTGGCTAGATATGATAGTGGTACCTTTCATCTCAGACTGTGGTGGAAAGAGCTAATGTCTTATACAGAAGAACAATTAGTGAATGAAGCATAAGGCGCTGTATTTAATAATGGAACCTGGCATTTCATGGTGAAGGGAAGAATTGTGTTTTTACTCATTGGATGCATTAAAACCCATTGAATTTTTGTGTTACCAGTACAATATGCAATCAGATGGAACGCAACAAGAATTTTTCTAAATAATATATTTGTTTCTGAATAAGTTCTTCAATTTATTCACTTTTCATGAATTTCAGAATGACTACAAAAGTTGAACGGCCATGGGTTTCATGTCATCCTTGTATTCATGCAATGGCAGCTGCATAATGCTGCCTGGTATTGCAACATGTAATTGAAATTAGTTCTTAGGAATACATTAATATAAGCCTTTGTTTAAGTTCATGGGCCGACTTCAACCCTGATGAAAGCCCAGTGAAGGCAGTGAATTTGAATTATGTTGATATCAGGTGTTGATTTAAAAATTTTGACAGGATAGCATTTCAGATATCAAAATGTCACAAAAGTTGGAGAAAGTGCTCTGGAAATGTCAAAAATTGAGAACTGCAAGTGTTCGTTGGATTAGCAACATTTGCAAGCCTCAATCTAGCCAAAAAGAGGTAATATTAAAGAAATCTGTGATTAGAAGTAATGGCCTGGCTTAACCAGCTAAAATCCTATATGGCTAATGACAGAAGTTCTTGTTCATGAACTCAAGAATGCTTGACCTATGTCTGTTACTGAAAATAACTATAAAGTTTATTTGATTTCATTCAGACTGTGGCTTGACCAATTCCAAATTACAATTAGGCTGGGGCAAAAACAACAGAGTAGGAAGTAAGTTTGAATAAGCTTCAACTTGAAAATATAATAAAATAATTGTATGAGCTAAGACACCTAATCAGACTATGAGAATATCTTCTGCCTATCCCTTTCCCATCTCACAAACATGAGGTTCCAGATTAACAAAGAAACTTGAAAAGTGTGGGGTTAGGATTTCACCTGGCTCTGATGGTGTTCAAGGTCTAAGCTGCCGGCACTATTCCCTTCCCGTCATCAACCTCCAACTGTCTAGATTGCAGGAAAAGTTATATTGCCATACTTGAATGTGCTGAAATGGGAATGGTTATTTGAACATTTAATTTCCTTTGAAAAACTACAGTATAAAGTAAGAGAGTATTTATCCCAAAAAAACCCTTACCAAATTCTAAATGTTACCAAAGTTGCATCAATCTTCAAATACTCCTTAATTTTCTCAAGTATTTCATCTTAGTGTATTTCATTATGCTGCTAAAACATTATAGACTTGATTGGAATTAATATTCCAATTTTTCTTATCTCTGTATCCATTGCTGAAAATAGGAAACACTTTTAGTATTGTGAAGTTGTGTTTTAGCAAGAGAAACAGTAAAATAATCATAAAATTATACATATATCTGTTTAATTTGCCTCAGTGAGAAAAAATAAAATAGAGTGCAGGGAGTGAAGAATTTAAAAACATGGTGGTTAACCCACACACCAAGAACATTCTGAGCTCTCTGGTTAATTAGAGAAAAGCCAATTGTTTAATGTGAAAGATAGCTCATTATTTAAGTATACACAGAAAATGGTTAATTAGTTTACTTAACCAAGTGTACTTTTATTTTGTCTTATTCATTTTTGTTCTGAATGACGTTTAATGTATTTTATGTAATCCATGCAATTTTATTCATTTTTGTTACAAAGTATAAATGCAAATCAATGAATCATCTAAGTACATTTGTCTCTTTGGAATGAAAAATAAGCAAAGGAAATAAAAGTAATTTAATTTAGCCTTAAAAAACAGCAAACTGATGTTTACAATAAATCAGCCACTATTACCATGCTTAATAGTTGTGAATGAGACAATGCAGATGTAGATACGTCTCTCTTTTTTTTCTCTTTACTCTTAGGGGTGAATCTCTCCTATATCCTTCCAAATGAGCTCGTCAGTTGTTCAAGTGGGTGTATAAAAGGACCATTTCATAAAATAAGAGCCAAATAAGAGACAAGGCCAAGAGTCTTTTAATTCCTCAGGTTTGTTTTCTTACCAAAAAAAAAAAAAAAAAAATCGATTGATGTTCAGTTTGCCTGCAACATTTGAACAGATGTGACAGTCTGTAAACAGAAGGAAAGGAGAAGAAAACGTCCTTACAGGTTAAGCATTTTCATTCAGCTTCTCTTTTGTATGGTATCCTTATCCAATATTCCAGTCACCTGGTAAAGAACTGTAGCTTTAAAAACATTATTAATTTCAATTTACAAAGGTCTTATGTGTTCTTGATTTTCCACAGGCTTTATTAGTGATTAAAACATTGTGTTTCTGATAAGTTTTTCTAAACATAACCATAGCAGTTAATGTTCTGGACATATAGCAAATGCCATCTGCATTAGCCACTGTGTCTCTGCTTCAGTAATCAGTGATGAAAAATGTAGGAACCAAGTGAGAAAGAAATCCTCTCCAAAAATCTTTTACTATCCCTCCACTAAGAATATCCAGAACTCACCTTATGTTTCTATAAGATTGCTTCCTAAGTAGCTTCATCTCTGGAATTATACCCAGAATGAGTTACACTCTCAGCATATTTTTAGAAAGTTTATAAGAGCTATGAAAGGCAGAGAGGAGGAGGAACATACAGAAAAACCGAAAATATTTTATGCATTTGCGAGTAATTAATTCCACAGTATAAAAGTCTGCAAAGGGAATGGGCCTGAAGAGCAAATCTGCATGCTAATGCACGCCAATATTTAAAAACTACACAGCATTTTTTATCCAAGGATCTTTGCAAAAATGGGTATCACAGACACTGCATTTAGCTAAAGGTCGCTCAGCAAGCTGAAACATGAGCAGAAGTGAGGTGTTCTGTCTCCTGTGTCTGTATCCTACCCACCAAAAGACACCACAGCCCTGTTAAGATGAACCGCTCTGAAGAGAGACTTTTGTATGATTAATCTTTTGTCCTGTCAGGTTCACAACACCCCTTGCAAAATTGTAGTTCAAGGTCTTCTGATGTTTACCTAACATATCAGCACTTATTTCTCTGAGGTTTTTATAACTCAGGCATGAAAAATTTGCTCCAGGGTGAAAGTTGGCATGAAAGTGTCTCCAGCCATGAGTATATCTTTCTTTTTCTTCTTTTTTTTTTTAAACTAAATTTAAGAAAAGAGAGAAAAAAGGCTAAAGTATTTCCAAGAGCTTGCAAAGCTGGAAACACAAGATCATTTACTTGAACCAGTTTGCCCAGACCTAACTGTAGTGAGAATCATCCCATGCTTTAACTCAAAATTAACCCAAAGCATTGTTATTCACTCAGATCTTTCCTCCAACAGAGTTCAGTGGGATTCAAAGGGGGTTTTGGATATTTTTAGTTTTTTTGAAATAGTCCACTGTGGTAAAACACTAATAGCAGGAATGTTGTGAGGGCTTAAAGTCATTGGAATTTCCAGCTCACGATGATTTAGCTGAACTTCAGATAAGAGGACACCCACTTCAGAGCCCTCTAATTAACACTCAAGTTCACCTGTAAGTTGTGAATCCTACCATAGCTTTAGGGAGGGTACTAAAACTTGCCCCTGTTCCATATGTTTCCACAAGTGCTTCAGGCATCCTGCAGCATGCAAGGTATCCTTCATCTCAGCCATGGGCAACGTGCTTTGCCCAAGGCTGAAATGGAAACAGGCTTTACTCTGATTTGATTTTCTTGTGTTTTTTGGCTTGGCTGCTGCCCAGACTGCCACAAATTCACCACTATCAGATGGTCTTTCCATAGTCTGTACCTGGCCTTCTCTTGCAGACGTGGTATGAATGATAAAAGACAGGCTTCAGAAGTTGCAGGGAGGAAAAGGGTCTTTTACAAAAGCTGCTAATATTGAAAATGTCCTACATGCAGATGTATTAGATCACAGATTAAAGATACCCTATCTGATTATCCTACCCCACCACGTGAAGTAGGCACTACCAGATGAAAAACATGGCCCCTGTACAAAGAGATTAAAATCTGACCTAGCTCACATGGGTTGCTGGCAGCACATGACTATTATTCAGTCCAGGTCTCAACTACACAAGAACTAAATGTACTCCCACACCTTCTAACGCACGAAAAGGAGAGTTTTCAATGTAAAAAATGTGTCTTTAATAAGCATCCAATGGACTTTTAATCTTGGGACTTCAGACTAGGGAAGTCTAGTTTCATGAATAATAATTTTTGAAGGAATTCTAGATAATGTAAGGGAATATGAATATTTACATCTTTGAATAAATGGTCTGTGTTTCCTAATTTCTAAATTGTTTGTTTACTTTGTTTTATGTTTTCCTGTCTTACTGATTTACTATTACCAAGGCATCAAGATTCTACGAAAATGAATTTATTTTACAAAAACCTGCTAGCCTGTCTAAAATGTGGTACAAGATTTGGCACCATTGAATAATAGTGTTGTCAAAGTTAAAAGCTGTCTTTCCTCATAAAAATATCTTTCTATCCTCAAAGAACTGTAGGGAAATAATCTCTCTTGATCTTAATGTTCCTGAATAAGAGTCTAAAGATTTCCGTTAAACTACCATTTGAAAGATCTGGTGGTGACAGGCCACACCAAAGTGCCTACAGGGACAGCCAAATCTTCTACCTTTTATTTGTCTGAAAATTACTACTTTTCCTCATCTCATCTTTCTTCTTTTAAATGCCATAGGACTTATTCACCCTTAACTTGTCACAGTGGCTTTCACAAATGCCTTCCAGGACTGGCTCTTGGCAAATTAAAGACTATTACTTAATTTTGGGGGAGGTACAGAGACAAATTTTCAGGTAACTTGATATTTACAGGGCTGGAGCACCTTCCAGCGACAATTGTTTAAAATTGTACAGTTATATAGTGGTCTGAAAGGGGAGAAAAATAGTTGATAAAAGATAAAACAGCAGTAACTTTATAACCAGTTTTAGCATTAGAAAGAAGTTTCCAACTGTGAAAAGTTACCAGACAGAGAGAATATGGAGGCCTACAAAAGAGGACAAATGTGAATTTGTAGTGAGACAGTAAAAGAGATTCTAATGCTTTTCCAAAGTCAGATCAGGGACAGATTTAGGACAGCCAATGGGTGTTTTGACACCAGCTTCAGTGAAGTGAGAATTCACCTAGGCTCTACTTTTTTAGCATCAGGATCTGTAGCTGTTTGTGCTTTTACAGATTTTGAAAACAAAGCTTTTTAATATGTATATTTATAGTCTTTAACGTTGAGAAGCAACAAGGAAAAAATCTTGGAGTTGCTGATAGCTTTGCAGTGTAAGAGCTTACAGGCTTTATATTTTTCCTGCCTAATAACTTTGGATTACTTCCTGTTTACTGTCAGTGCATCTAATGCGTGTGTCAGCTTGGTGCAGCACTGACATGATATATGCATTAGACCACACACTGATAGCAGAGAAAAGTTACTCGATTCTGACAGGACAAGAAAATTACCCACAAGCAGTAAAATATAGGGTTGCCATGTGACCATGTTCTGCTTCAAAACCATGTATCACATGGTGATAGCACAAGAATTGGGGGATTGTGAGAGCTGCTGGAACTGCAAAGGCAGTTATCTGGTCCCTGTGCCTGTATGTCTCATACATTAATATGCACACCTGCTTTAATCTCCCTTGTGTCCTGATGGGCTGCTGAGCTCTGCTTGGAGTTTTTGTGCACTGCTTCCCACCAGTCAGCCCAATCTCTACACACCTCGTGCATTGCCTTGTTTCCCTTGCAGCACCAATTCCCTTCGTTGGTGCCCACCTACCCCCACACACACCTTCTGGTCACACTGCCTGCCTTGCTCTAAATCTACCTGCCAGACTAGGAGAGCTAAGGCAGCCCAGGGGGAAAGGAAGGGGGCAACAGGCAATTTACTGCTAATGCCAATAGTGCACATTTCTCTTCAGAAAATGCAGATTTGCAATGAATTAAGACCACAATATCCTGAAATCTTATTGATATTCTAATTAAAAATCTGAAGCATCCAATTCACTAACTCAGGGAAAATAAGGAAGAAGCAAATTATTATCTACAGATAAAACAGTATGGTTGAGGTAGTTGAAAACATGTGTTTTGTTCTCTAAGAAATTTCTATGTTTTTATTTAGTTAATGTGAGAAACTGAAGGGTAAGTCATTGGTTAAAAGCCCTCTGTGTGTATTTCTGCCTTTACTGTGATTTGCATAAATGCCGACTGTGCTACCTGAAAGCGTTCCTCTTCTGATTTATGGGTATGTTTGTATTGCTCATATAATAAATCCTCTTCTCTAGGACACTTCTGTTCTGGTATTTATTGACCAAAGACAATTTGCTTTAAGAATGTTTTGAGATCTTGCCAGATATGCACTAGGGGATATTTGAGAAAATACTCAGTACTCAAGTGAATGAATCTAGGCAAGCGTATGATCTCACTACCCAGACAAACATTTTAGTACCCTATTTTATTAAGAGAAACCTATGTTTCCATATGCATCTATTTACCATAGAGTCAATTCATTTAGGCCAAATCAAAATAAATGCTGGAAGATAATTTAGGCTTGCAGCCTTAGGCTGGTGATTATGGCTCAGCGAACAAATTTTTGGGGGTCAGATCTTCTTTTACTGACTAGCTCAAGCTTGACTACTGCCCTGTATTGAAACAAAATGCCAAAGCACACCGTTTGTTACCTATTTCTGGGAATTCTACTTTGAGGAGAGAATTTTTTGTTACTAATTATTATTATCAAATCTGAAAATACATAGAAATCTTTGATTGAAATGAACACTGCTGGAAGACAAACATCTTCACTGTAAGAGAGGTAGACACCAACATAAACAGCCTGTATGAACAGTGGGAGAGATAGGTCCATGAGAAACTGAGGCACAAGGAGATGAAGGGGTGTTTGTGCAAGGCAAAAACATCTCTGCAGAATCTGGTGGCTTAAGGGTGCATTTCTTGGTGCTCATCCCATGACAGCCTTCATATGATGTCCTCACCTGGAACTCCAGTGCTAAGAACACAGATTCACCCTCTTCAAGGCTTTTCATGACCTGATTTAGGTCAAAGTCAACATTTCCCCTGGGATTAGAAGCATTACCTTTGAAAGGAAGAGGGAGAGAGCAGGGTTTCCCCACATTGTTTTCTTTCCCCGGCTGGCCATTCCTGTGCAAGACAGGGTCACAGCACCCATCCCAACATGAGAAATAGCTGCCATCTTTGGAGGATCTCTGCATGCCACCTGCTCCTGACTTGGAAGCTGTTGTGGGAGTTTTCAGTCCCTCCTTCCAAATCAGTTTCACTTTGCAAGAAACATCTAGAGATTCATTTGGCCACAGTGGGAAAGCAAGACTGAGCATGAATCTCTATCCTACTAATCAGGGCACTCACCTGGAAGGAAGGATACCTGGGCTCCAGTCTCTTGTTTCAATGTGTTTATGTGATTTATATTAAACAGCCATTGGATAAAATACTTAAATAGTTATTAGAACAGGGATAGCAGCCTGGGTCTGCGCCCTTCCCTTCCAGGTGAGGGCCCCAAACCGCCAGAGAGTCATGCTTGGTCTTGCTATCTCCCAAATTATCTGTTCCTAATGAATCTGCAATTATTTGATGCAAAGTGGAACAGCTTCCACAGCAAAGATGGGGAGAGCATCTCCCCCTTTCCCCTTTTTTTAGTGAGGAGGGTTCAAAGACTCTCAGGCAGTGCAGGAAACCCTGCTAAAGTCTCCTGATCCCAAGCTATGGGTCCACTGTGGGACTAGTGGCACCACTCCTCTGGTGGCTGCATACACTCTGAGGTCACCTGGCAGATTGAGCCCCTAGGGGGACCACACACGAAAAAATACCTCATCTGTAGATTCCCAGCCAGATGGGGGAATTAGTCACTGAGCTACCTGGGACTAAGACACTTGGTGGCATGCCCAGACCTCATCCCAACATGAGAAATACTGGGGAGCTGGCAGGTGAGTAGGGGCTGGAAAGGTTCTCTCCCAGGACTCAAAATCTCCCAGTCCTCATCTGAATCTAGCCCTGCGTCACCTGCCAAAGACCACCCAGGGAAGATGGGGAGGAGCGAGCCTCGAGCAGCCATCTCCTGAGGCACAGCCAGACACCTCTTTGCTCTTAGGCACTGCTATACAGTTTCTCAAGGAAGAAAAAAATCTGCAGCAATGGTGGAGGAGGCAGACTGTACATCACCCAGAAAGATCACACCTAACAGCCACTGCCATTTCCAGTGGACACATGTAATTAGCAACCATTCAGTAGGCAGTCCTAAATGAAAATCACAAATAGAGCTAGTGAGTTCCTGGTGGAAAGATTTAGTTATCTTTCCAGAGGAAAAAAAATATGTCTGTGTACAACCTTTTAACCTTTATTCTCTTACTCTTACACTGGATAATTGTTTATTTTGTAGCTTAAGTAGCTAATTATGCATGTGTTATGATGTTTTTAAGCAGAAAGTCAGTTTGTTTAGCTGTTGGTGGCATGTGGCTTTTGTTCAGCATCTGTGATGTCAGCTTATAACATAATCATCTTTACTTGCAGTGGTCTGAGGTGATGAAGTATTTTCCTGATGGTAATATTTTAATTATCAGAGTAAAGTTTGAAAAAGGGCAGTGACTAACAGGGAGCTACTTCAGGTGGGTAAAGGCTAAGTAATAAATTTGCACAGGCCCTTCACTGCCTATCTATGAGGCAAAATTGTGAGGTTCCCCTTTAGAAGAAGATCCATTGAGGCTTTACAGAGGATGTACTAAAAGCTACTAACAAAAATTGATCAAATCCACCCAGGAGTTTCTTTTCTGGTTATCACTGTGTTTTCAGAAACATAAAGGGACTTGAACTGGATCTCCATCCCATCAGCTCAACAGTAAAAGCATCTAGGTAGAACTGGTGCTTAGGAAGAAAATGCAAAGCAGGATACATTGCAGGGAGCTGAAGCAGGTTATCTTGCTGCCTGCTACAGCTTCATACAATAGCATAAGTTCCAGCTGCCTGCACACAAGCAGTTCCTTGCACATGCAGGCCAGGTGTAAAAGGTCATTTCAAGAGTCAGCAGCTTTGTTTCTTATCAAATGCTCAGCCATGAAAACAACTACAGTATGTATCAGTGGTTCACCCCCACAGCTGTCCAATTCTCTAGTTTGTCCGATTCAGAGATCTCCAGCATGGTGCTCTGTGCCAGCTCCAAACCCTGACAAGCATCTTTTGTTTGCATTTGGTTGTCAGACATAATGTATGCAGCCACTGGCCTGCAGTAACATTTATTCCTCCTTCTACTGGAAAGTTAAGGCTCTTAGGCTCATTTCCCCAGTGGTAAATCCTAGCTAACTCACTTAGGAAACTGGTCTCCCTCAATTCCTCATCCAGTCACCTGAGCTGCTCAAGAGGACTATTCAGAACATGAGAATTAGTTTCTCCTGAGAATTACACTTTAAAGAGCCTGTTTTGAGCACATACAATACAGCTACTAGTTTACAGTACTCAGTGCTTGAAAACCCTTTCATATTTACAGATTATTACTCTACACATTACTGTATGTTCACATATTAAGAAATAAAATTTCCTCTGAATCTATTAATTTGTCCACCAGAAACTGTGCCTGCTATCTGATGAATGCAGAAAGAAAAAGGCATAGCTTTGAGTAAATCCCTGAGAAACCATAACATGTACGACAGTTCCTACATTGGCTTTTGAGGCTGAAATGTTGCTCTATGTTTTTAAGCTGACAGTTTTATGATTTAAAGACATTTTTTTCTGTCTCTTTCCCACCCTCCCATTCACGTATTCTTCATGGTGGTTCCTTTGCAACAACACTCTGTAATAACCCCTATCCCAAAGGGATCAAGGAAGGAAATTCGACAAGTCACTGCCTCTCCCTTTTTTTTTTTTTAATTTTTTTTTTGGTTGGTTTGGACAGTCTCTGAAATGGGCTGGAATGCAAATGGAAGATATTTGGCAGGTTGACATTTGTCTGCAAAGCTAGGCACCAAGCCAGAAACATGGAGCAAGCTGGAGTGAGTTTACATAAAGTGAGAGCCATAGTGCCAGAGCACACCAATACATTTTCCCTTGAGACTCATAGGCAGCCCACTCAATACTTCATTAAGGGTGAAATCCAGCACTATTTGAAGAGCCATAGGAAAGAGCTTGTGCACCAATTAAGTTCTTGAGGCCTCTGCACTGGTCTGAATTCCACCTAAAAGAAGAATTGTTCACTAAGGAAAAGATGATATTACGCAAATTACAGTCTGCTCTTGGGAGGAAGAGAGACAGTGTTGGTGTATGGTTGGAAGCAGCACAACCCTTCTATACAATCCTTCATAGATGATTCCTTGCAGAATATTCAATGCAAACAGACTCTTGTCCCCCCATTAATAAATCTTACAAGGTGGAAGATTCCAAGCAATCAAGAAAGCAGGATATTTCCAATCTCATTTTTCTTTATGGGAATACAAGAGCCACTTCTGCACTCCTGGGATGTTGCAGAGCACCCAGGGCTGGCTGTGGTGAGGTGGTTCAGAACAACATCCCAAGGTCTGTTTTACAAACACAGGTATTAGTTTCTCTGAATGTCTTTCTGCATGAATATAGGATGAACGCAAGGGTGACAGGCACATTTACCACAGATAAGAAGTGTCTGCTATTGCTTCAGTAGGCTGAAATACAGTTTTTACAAAAGAAGAATTTTGCCTACATTATCCTCTTATTTATATCTATAAGACAGGTAAGAATTTAGTGGCTCTCTACTAGATGCAGTAGGAAGTTAGTCTTAGATAGAGGAGATCTTTCTATTAACAAGGTCAACACCATTATTTTGTATGGGTTTCATGAACAGTCATTTGTTTGCATGCAGTGTGAAGAACACTGAATATTTTAATTTCTAAACAATGGGATGGCACAATGTCAAACAGACACAGAGGGACAGAGGGAGCGTGGGGAATTCTTGTAAAGCCCCAGAGCCTTTTCACAGCAAAGCAGTGATAATGCAAGCTAATGGTTTCTGTAATATGAACCAGGATAAGGCCAGTTTAAGACTAATTTTTAATTTCCATCAGAGGGCATCTGCTCCATAAATAAATCTCTTTACACAGTGCATTAGATTGAAATGTAGGGTTGAATAAGGAATGGTAGAAATATGTTTTTTTAATTAAAAACCTCTTCACACTTACATAGATAGACCAAAGAAGCAGAGTAAAGGATGGGGACTTACCAAACAGTTTGTGAGTTCAACCCATCAACTGAATGCTAGCCCCTTGATGTACATGCTTAACTCCCATTAGTGCCACTGGGAGCAACAAGACTGCACCAATGGAGAGAACTGACGTCACAGTCTTTACACAAATGCATATGCTTTCCATTGAAATTAAGGCTCTCCTAAGAATGTGGGGTTAGGAAAAATACAGTCTGAACAATGAAAGTGAATCAAATGTTTACATTATATAATTGCTTTTGCTGTCTTTGACAAGGAAAATTAGCTCTGTAAAGTGCCAATTCTAAAATGCATACTCGAATATACTTGATGAGCCTAAGATCCCTGCACACCTAGGGCTAGATTGATAAAAAAAAAATCACATATGCAATTGAGCTCATTTTTTTTCTTCCTCCTGCAGCTGCTGTCAGGAACCTGTGAGTTGAGGTGGTAATTCCATAATTTCTAAAAGTGTCAAATGAAAGGAAATATGCTCTAGCATGTGAACATGGTGCATCCAGCAAGAGATGGATTGGAGAAGATAATAGAAATGATCTTGTTCCGGGCCAGCATTGTGTAATCCTCAGTCAAGACTTTGAATTTCAAGGTTAGAAAGGGCTATTATGGTAAATTAAAGAACCAAGGTCTTTCTCAAACAAAATACTAAAAAAAAAAACCAAAAAACAAAAAGACTTTATTGGATTCGCTATGGCACATTGTAATTGTTGTCCTTATCAAAACAACAAACAAACAACTATTCCCTCAAGATGTGTACCATTGAAAAGGAATATGTTTGGGTTTAAGCTTCAGATTTTATTATAACCTGGTCTGCATAACTGAAGGTGATAACTCAGCATGAGAACTGAATGGGACTTTTTTCACAATTTTTCTAGTCAAGAGCAGAAGGAGAGAGAGGACATTCCTTTGAAAGGTGGGACAGACACATTACATCCCAATTTTGCCTGAACTAGAGTTAAGGGATTTGAGCTCCATTGCCACCACATGACACTGGGTCCACTGGGGACTGGAGTAGTATCAGACCTGCTACCCACTGTAATTGTGTTAACTGCTAAAGCATTCCCTGGAGAAGGCTTGAAGCTTTCATGGATGGTCAGGGAAATTTGCCTCAAGATCCTGCACAGTGGTAGAATTGCACTCTCCATCAGCAAGTAAAGCTGAGGAGAGGAGGTGGAGTCATGAGCTCTTCAATAAATTCAGTCCCAAGGTTATGTTTTGCAGTTCTGCAGTGGCTTGTTTTCTTGGTCTGCCTACAAACACTGGCAAAATGGTGCAAATTGCAAACAATGAGTGGGAGAAGTGTATGTACATCCTACTGTATTTTCTTCACAGGTTTTATCTGTGCCTATTTCCTCTGTGATGTTTTGTGAAAGCTTTCTCCAAGTTGACCTGAATATTATTTGCAGTTTCATTTGTAATGTATTACCTGAGAAAGTAACAAAATGGGGACAAAAATTATAATGAAATCTAACAGGTCCCAAAACATCAGGAAACTGTGTAATTTTCTTAAATCAGAACGCAAGTTGGGACAGACATCTTTCAAATTTGGGTGGCACACAGAGAAAAACACTGATTTGTGCCAGCTATGGAAATGCATTGCCCTCAGTGGGATCACAAAAATACGTGTAGAGAGACACAATCCACCGACGGCTTATTTAAGCAGATGGCTTCATTTTGGGGGTGTACTGTTTGCCTAGCACATTATAACTCTAGCAAAAGAAATTTGTATCACTTTTCTTATGGAGTTATGACCTTTATTTTCAAATGTGGGTGCTTACAGTTAGCAGTTAAATAAGTGCCCTGATTTCCAAAGCCACAGAAGAGGCATGCAGATGCCTCTGTTCTTTTTTTTTAGTTTGTTTGGCTTTGGTTTTTTGTTTATTTGGGTCTTCTGTTTTGAATGCTTAAGATGTCACTCAATCCTGTAAAGATTAATGAATCATCAGGAATCTCAAACATGACTTTCTTGACCAAAACAATCATGCAGTTCCATGTTTAGAGATATTATTAGAAGCAGGTGAATGGGATAAATTCACCACACAACAGTTAGGTTCCTATGGCTGCAATGATCTAATATTCAGGTGGAAAAAGGATTGTCTATACATTCCAAATCAGCTTCACAGAGTCTTCACTGTTTTAACTCCATCTTGGTTCTGTCTCCTAACATTATTAGATGTGCAAAACACTGAGAATTAGAATCTATCAAAATTAGCTCAGGTTTGACCAGTAAATTGGACCAGATTACCTCCAGAAAGCTCTTCCAATCAACATTATTCTGTGATTCAAGTTAAACCTCATGCATTTTGATTATGAAGATGATTTGGGGGAAGTCAGAAATGTTGGCTGAGTGATGGGAGCTCCTGAGCCACCAAGAAACTTAGAAACCGCCAAGGAGCCTTTTAATTTTGTAAGGCAGAGAAGCAACAAAAAGAACACTCGATCCCACTAGATTATTATTAATAGAAAAAAAATTAAATAGATCAACACATTCATAGACAGTGGTGAGTAGGAAGAGAAGTCTAGAATAGTCTTCTAAGGCATTGCAGTGGCAGCAAAACTCCTGTCAAAAGAGGTATAGTAAATTGATCAGGATAAGATGGGTTGACCTTGCCTGAATTCCAGGTTCCCAACAAACTTCTCTATCATTTCCCCTTCTCATCTGAAAAAGGGGACAGAAAATAATATGGAAAAAACTCATAAATTGATATGAGGTACTTTAGTAAAGTAAAAGCCAATGGTTGTGCTTCCACAATCAAAGAAAAAAATGAAGATTTTATTCTCTACTTCCCATCAGCAAGTGATGTCTGGCCACTTCCCAAGCAGCAGGGCTGCAGCACATGTATTTAGATTTCCCACTCCCAGCCTACTGGCAGAACTGGGGATTGGAATGTTGGAGACACAGCACTGATGCTGCTGGAGCACTCCTCAGCAGTAGCCAAAACACTGCTGTTGATCACTTTTCAAGCTACAAATGCAAAGCACAGCACTTGAGGGCTGCTATGGGGAAAAATAATTGTATGTCAGTCAGAGCCAATGCACAGGGCAAAACACACTAAGGCACAATGAGATGAACTTCAAAGGTATTATTGGTATCAGAGCCCTCAGGGTAAAACCTCACTCCTGAGATGATTACCGTGGTCAGAAATCGGATTGAAAAAAACTCCTAAAAAAAAAAGCAGTAAGGAGTATGTAGCTCTCCACAAAAATCGTCAATGCTGTTTGAGCTGAGAAACACCAGTTCTGAAACACAAACCTCCCTGTAGGAGAAACAAGGCTGCCATGTTCTTCTGGATGAAGATCAGTGCAATGCAAGCCAGGTGATCAGAGGGGCTCTCTCTTCTCTTATCCAGAAAGGATGTGGCAATTCAGATTTTAAAAAAGATACAGAATCAGAATCAAAGCAGAAACCTGGGAAGAGATATTTGCAGTGTGTTCATTGCTCCATATGCTCCCATGAATTTCAAACTCCCTGCCACATATTTTACACTATTTAATGTGACATTTTTCATTAATGGAAGGCCAAGTCTCATTCATTTTGCTCATGTGACTTAGCAGGAACTGTTCTATTTATTGATGCACGAAAAGTTTGGCCTCATAAATTACCAGTGAAGAAATCAACAGGTCTGCATTTTGCTTTCCGCAGCTTGCTCTAGGAGTACACCAGCTTGAGAACTGAGAGTCGCTAAACACAAGGAAGGTGACTTTCACAGTCACATTCCTTCAGAAAGAAAAAATGTTTTCCTTTGGAAAAAAAAAACAAAAACAAACACATGAATTCATTATATAAGTTTTAGGAATTCTACGGATTTTTGTTAAGTATTTTACCATTTACGACCATGAGCTATGTTATCTCTATGTAAGTATGTTATGGGTTTTATTTCTTTTATATAATTTTGTTCCATGAAACACCAATATGATATTGGTGAAGGTTTTTTCAGATAATCATATGACCATTAAAACATTACAGATCAAGTTTATACTGTAGAAAGATATGAACTCAACCTTACATTAACCTAGAGCTTTTACCAATTCCAGAAGCCATGGCAGGAATTAGACAGATGTAACCTGACTCCTCTTTACTTAGATTTCCATGGAAACCACTTTTCATTACTAGACCAGGTCCCAGAATCACTTTTTTTCCCAAAGATACCAAGGTCAAATCACAGTAAATGCTTCATCATCAGTAATGATTTTTATTTTTAAAAATAAAATCACAATATTCCTTCTAGTTAAAAATGTAAGAGAGTGAGATGTTGACTAATATGCATTTATGGCCATTTAAAATCTCCAGATCTAATAAAATAATGATAACTTTTGTTAAGGAATATTATGCATGCTAATTGCGGCCACTGATCCAGTCCATGTTGAGACAGCTGACATTACAATTATTTCTATATCCAAGTGTATTTGAAATTTAAACTCAAAAGAATTGGCAATATTAAGCATGCATAATCAAAATTTAAATGTAACGTAAGCATATTTTTGTTCTCCCAGCACTTCTGTAATATTCTTAAGTAAATATTTTCTAGATATATCTGTTTAGTGGTGTGATGTTAATGAAAAAAGTTATGGACACATATGATTTACAGTCAAATTTTTATTACAGTTAAATACTCTTCATCTCTCTTAAAAAAATAGTACATTAAGGATCATTAAATTCAACATCTCTTTTTTTTTTTTTTTTGTCCTGGTTCAAAACCTGCTGAGTTCTGTCTTCAAAAAGAAGTAACTCAGTGACAAATCTAAATACGCTTAGTCTATTCTTTTCTGAAGAATCACCCCGAAGTTCAATTAAACATATTGCAATCAAAGAGATGTCAACTCTCTTCAAGGACTTAAAGTGAGGAATTTTGTTTGCTTGTTTTTCTTTTTACTAAGATTGTAACTTTCAGAGGCATCTTATTTAAAATGAGAGTTTTGTTTGCCAGATTAAAAAAAAAAATTACATCAGGGAGGAGAAGGATTCTCAATGGTTCATAAATTAGCAAAGTTGATTTAAAGTTGATGGAGGAATGTTCATTTATATCAACTGTCATTTTGACACAAGCCGTATATATTTTAACTGGGAAACATTCACAATTTTACAAATTATTCCACTTTATATCTTATGTTTTTCATGATTAACAGAGTTGTCTCATATAGTAGAGACTGCTGTTTTTCTTGTTGAAGAATATATGGGTTAATAGCATCACAGGGAAAAAAACAATATCTTGATATGGAGGAGTTCACTTTATTTCCTTAATGGCTTTTACAGAATCCAGCAGCAATAAGGTATTTTGAAACTACACTGTTCAAATAATATTAATATGCAGAGGTAGGAAATGAACATCAAGTTACTCAAAATCAACACTGTCCAGGCAGAAATTTGCATCTCAGAAAATAAATTACTTGTAAAACTAAATGTCTATGTGAAATATTAAAGTTTAAAAACATTTGGTATTACCCATTTTAAATACAGTCACCCAACTTATGCTGCTTCTTCTCCAACCATATCTGAAAGTGAGCAGGCACATTGCATCAATCAAAAGAAAACTGCAGTGAGAAAAAATAATCCCCCATCAAAGCAAAATACATAAATACATAAATAAAGCCAGTGTTACATAAAATATCAGCAGTACTGAAAAGTATTTAAATGAGTGTTTAAAACTTAGGGGTATTTTTCTCTTCCTCCTTCTGCCTCTCCCCACTCCCTCCCCAGCCTGGGCTTGTTTTATTTGGTGCTTAAAGTGTCTGGTATATTAGGCAAATATTTATGAACTTGACTTTAACCAAAATCCTGTTCACAGCTGCACCTGAGAGTTACTTCAGCCTTGGATTGGAGCAACTCTTGGGGATCAGCAAATTGTTTGCACAGCCACGGACGGGGAATTAAAAATCTTGTTGAATCAGGATTAGCAGTCTGCATGAGGAGGAGGAGGAGGAGGAGAGCTCATTTCCATAAGCTCTTCATCTCCCAGGCTGCTTCTCAACTCTCTGTGGCCTGCAGACATGTGTGACCCAAAAATGGGAGGGAAAAAAATGTGTATGATTGAGAGAGAAAAAATGAAAATAAAGAATGTGGCTTTTGCAATGACTACAACTTGCTTTTTCTGCTGGACAGGGTCTGAGCCACCTTCCCGCCCTTTCAGATAGACTCAAATGACCTCCCATAACTGGAAGTACATAACAGTGTCAAGACAGATCCTGACAGTGCAGCTGAACCTTTGTTCCTGCCTCAAGCAGTGTTGCCAAGCAGGTTAAACTTTGTGGGGCCCTGTTTATTTCTGCCTCCTGATTAATGTTAGAAGAGCTGTGTCTGCTGCGTGAAGTCCCACAGCACACATCTATTGGGCTGACTACCTACCTGAGCCTTCCAAGGCCTGGGCAAGACCATGCTCTCTGATCATTAGGGGCCCCCAGCTGCTTGCTATTTGCGTGGGCATCAACAGAATTTAAACCCAAACTAAAATACACCACTGTGGCATGTATCTTTCATGTAAGATGAATGGATAAAGCCAGCTGAAGTTAACAAACTATTCAGTGACTTAAGAGTTGCCCTAAATTTGTAGAGAGCTAGCATTTCCTCATTAAGAACAGGAGCACAAGGTCTCTTACTCAATAGAGGAAAAATACACATGCCCACAACTGTCACAAGGTGTATTCAGGAAAACCTGAGGCTGGGATGGCTATAGGGTCTCCATTTTCATGACCACAGTCACAACTGCCACTGCTTTCTCTCCTGACTATAACCAGGACTACAACCAAGTCTATTTTGAAACAAATCAAACCACAGGCAGATGAAAATGTACATATTTGAAATGTATATATTTGAATTCTATTGATTATTAAAAAAAAAAAAAAAGAAGCACAATGTAACAAAGATAAGCATTGCAAAATCCAAGTCAAAATTACTATGGATATGTGTGTAAAGCCAGACAAAAGCAAATCACGTTTTTCACACTGAGATTTTTCTTGTTTATACTTGGTATCCCAGAACAACCAACTGAACAACTCCTTCAGCATTAATTGGCAGCTATATAGATAAATCTCTACTATACTCTGTGGAGAAGACCATGTCCTGCTCTGTGACAGCTCACCCATTGATCAATCTTCTAATTTTAGAATCAAAAGTAGAGATCAATTTCTGAAGGGTTGAATTTTCTGAAAGAAAACAATCACACATGTCCCAGCTATGTGGTCACTTTAATCAACCATCCTTTTATAAGCTGCATTAGAAACTTTAGCTAGAGTTTGAACAGCTCAAGTTTATTGACTTTGTCAGTCTCATTTATATTCAGTAAACTAGCTTGAAATTTTTGAATGAAAAATGTGTGCAAATTTGGCCTGTTTTCAAAACTTGATATTTTTTAATACTGCTAAAGCCCATTAATGTACTTATGATTTGACAACTTTTTCCTTCTTTTTTTTCCTTCCTAATTGAGAATCTGTCTTTCCTCTTTCTTGCCCCATAGAAGCTGTTTTTTCATGTCCCTAAAGTGCTCATTTGAAGTGATCTTTTCCATCACACTTCCCCTTCTTCTGCCAACAATTACACATTTGAAGTCCATCTTGGTTATGACTCTACATCATTTTAAGCACTTCTGCAATCTTCTTGCTCCTAGACTCTTCTGAAGGCTGAAAAGACCCTTAAATCACTGAGGCAATCCTCATCACCTTTTAAATTGCAACTTCATGTCCAGGCTGTCACACAGGTCACTGAGGCTGTGTTACACTTATCTAGGATACAACCCTCCTGGATCTGGATACTCCTACATTTGCTGTCCCAGATCTGATGGCTTTTACTGGCCGGAGACATTGAGACCCTGGTCATCAGGCCTTTGTCCACAGGAAACTGCCAACACAAAGGACACATCTCAGATATCGCCACCCGGGATCCTGCTGCCAGTCTGTCCACATTACATATTGCCACCCTACTTTTCCTTTCAACTGTTGCAGCATCTGCTATACCCAAATCCAAGGAGGAATTTTTAAGGTAGGTGTCAGACATTTATTCAGTAGGAAATTCTTAGTTTTAATTCACCTTTATACTGTTTTGACCTTTTTGCATGTATCACGTTCTTCCATTTGGCATAAAGTACCTGAATTACAGGACAGATTGTTATAACTCCTCTTTTTATTGTACTTTCCTTTACATCCCAAATCTCTGATTTCCTTCTGAAATCTCACCTCTTCAAACCTACTAACCAACAACAGCAACGTTCCCCAGCACCACCTCCACCATAGCACCCCTTCAGTCTGACTTTCCTGGCAGGAAGTGGAACTTGCCTCTTCTCCTCACTCACTGCAGAGAAACCTCAGTTTTAAGCTTTGGTTTGCCTGATGCTGCTCAGGAAATATCCACTGACGTAGATCACGCCTTTCCTCGCTGTTCCTCCAGTTGCAGCAGCCACACAGCAGAGTGGCTGAGACTTAGTGTCTGTCAGTGAGTGCACTGAACCTTAACAGCTGATGAATCCAAAAATTTTTCATGCAGTCCATATTGTTTTCTCGGCAGTAGTGCCAAGGTGATAGGGATGTTGCTCACAGTCATATCAAAAATAGATAAATTGGTGCCTACTGCAGAGTGGGCTACATGTCTTCAGTACATTTTTGCAGACATTTTTTTGCTTTTGTTGTCTTTAGGACTGGTGCAGTGGCACGTTGCATTAGTGCAAACCGGTGCTGATGCTCAGAGGCTGTGCCCACTCTGCCAGTATTCAAAATATTACCGCAATCTGCAAATAAGCAATAAGATATGACAAGGAGTGTGATACTGTAGCAAAACAATGTACCTCGAGGGACACCTGTGAGGGAGGAGGTGAAACTGAGTGTATTCAAATGCCCAAAGTGTGATTTTTATCTCAAACCATAATATAATAAGATGTGATAATAAAAAGGCATAGGGCTGAAACGAACCATGCCTTTTTTAGAATGTCAACCTGCTTATGTGGTATGCTGTAAAAATTCTTGTGTGATTTTCTGCCTTCTAAATAGAATGCTTAAAGAATTATCTAAGATAATTTACATTAGTGTGTTTTTTTAAAAAAAAAAAAAACATTAGCCATGGTAGTCCTGGATTCCTTATGTGGATTCTGCTTCAACAATCCCTTAACCATCCAATATTGTTTTGCCAATATATATATAAAAAAAAAAAAACCTACATGGGAGAAATTGGCTCATTCCTTTGTTTCATTTTAAATATAAGAGATTTAGGAGCACCAGAAGAGAAATGCAATATATAACTAGTTCTCTACTTTCATAACAAGGCCACTCCTTTCTTGATAATATTTTGCAAGTGTGTCACTAACACAGGTACTACGCATGCCTCAAGTCCTCCCATGCTATAAATGTTTAAATTTGCTTAAGCAAAGCTAAAACACAGTGGCTTACAAACTCCTTGGGGATAATTTCACGGGAAACCATGTCCATAATTTAAAGTTTTTGTGCACCTACAACACAAATCTGGGGTTCCTGGTTGATAGAAGGTTGAATATAAGTCAGCAGTGCCCTGGCAGCCAGGAAGGCCAACTGTGTCCTGGGAGGCATCAGGCACAGCATTGCCAGCAGGACAGGGAGGGTGTTGTCCTTCTCTGCTCTGCACTGGGGCAGCCTCACCTAGAGTGCTGGGAGCAGTTTTGGGCACCACAATATGAGAAAGATAATAAGATATTAGAGTGCATCCCCATACTCTGGGGTTCTGTGAAATCAGGCATAAATAATTTTCAAACAAGGCATGATGAAAAGATGCTGTCAGAAGACTTGAAAGGTAGAAAGCTCATAGTGACTTGTTATAAAATAACCTCAGCTCTCAGTGACTTGAGTCTCAGAACAGACATCATGTTATTACATGGTCAGGTAGCTAAGGATGGAATACCTTGGGCAGTGGATGATAGCTCCTGCTAGCAGAGCTATTCTATCAAATCTCAGAACTGCTTATTTTCAAATTTTAGTTCAAGGGTTCTCCATATAATCCAGTGGTATTTAAAAAAAAAAAAAAAATATTATTCAATTGAATGGACATATCACAAATGTCTATTTTACCAATACAGCAAGTCTCAGTCTTTACCCTCTCCAAAATATGCCATTGATTGTATTTCATGAGAAGAGAAGGAAATTTTCATACAAATACCATCCAGTCACCAGCAAGAGATTTAATCAAATTTTAATGTAGAAAATAACTATTGCAGGTCTTATTATGATTATATGCAGTACTTATTGAAGCACTGAGTTCCCATTGAGATGAAACATCTTAGCTCCAGAAATATTCTGCGTCTCTTACTGGCCATGCTTGAAACCATTTTTTAAGCATATATGCCCATGAATATTTCCCCTGAACTGATCAATCTCATTGACTTCAGTAGTAGGACTCACAGGCACGAAGCTTGAAACAAACTCTTGATTTGGAGCTGCTGTTATTTCTGCTTGCCAGTATTTAATGGTGCTGGTCTATTTGAGATTTGTCCATATTTGTGTCCCCCCCAAATGTTCACATGCATTGCTCTCCTTGCTCTCTAGCCCAGGTAAGTCTCTAAGTACTTGTACAAAACAAAAACTTATTTCTGTGCTGTCTTCCCCTCACAGGGGGTCTGTTACCACAAATTCAGCAGAGGAGGCATATGTTCTCCTCAGATGGAAGAAGCATTTAGGGAAAAAGCAGCCAGTTTGTGCCTTAGAGCCTGATAACATTACTTCAAGTCAGAAACAAAGTTGTGTTTCCTATAGACTGTGCTATAGCAAATGTCAAAAGGAGAAATAATACAAAGTTTTGGGCTATTTTTCTCCATTAAAGGCCTTGTAGTAATTTCCACAGTAACATCCCCAGCACTCTGCCTGATTTCAAATTGAGATAATTGCATTTTACCAACCTGAATTTCTGTTCTAGAGCTCAGTTGGATAGACTAACTTTTTTGCTGCCAGAGTTTGAATGTTGTTTAGGGATGTAATCTGCTTTTAAAAATATTTTTTTATGCGCTCCATAGATTCATAGTAATTCAGATACTGAAATGGTTAATATTAGAACACTACATATAAATAAATAAAAGAATTTCAGGAGTGGTTGAAGTGATTCCTATACACATGCACACACATGACCCTTCAAGATGAGATGCAGTATATGAGACACTACACTGTAAGCCACTGAGCTGTTATTATGCGTCATATGGAGGATGCTATATAAAATATTAATGTATTTCATTAAAATTACTCTTAATGTCAATATGTAGTGTGACTGTGCCATGATTTCTTACATTAGTAGGTGCTTTACTAGAAGTTATAACTTTACATTATTCAACCACAATAGTCTCTGCAGCAAATGTATTGCCTCTGTTATCAACTTACTTATGCCCCATGAAAAACCATTGCTATGGTGATGAGTATTTTATGGTACAGTATTCGCCTAATTATAAAACTGTTCCCTAACAGAAGTGCTAATGTTATCTTCAAGAGCAAAATCCATTTTCAAAATTAAAATATATGCAAATAGTTGATCCATAACCCTCATCATAGTACTTTTTATTGATAATTATTTCTGTGTATTAAAAATGTTCACATGAAATGTAAAAGTTATTGCAATGGGTGTTTAAGAGACCTTATTTCTACAATTCTAAGACAATGTATACTTTTTTATTTGCTGATGGACTGTATGCTGTTAAAGTGAAAAAGTTACAATAGAAATAAAATTATCCTGATTGTCTATGAAGCATAATATCATGCGAAAGAAAAATGCAGGATGTGGATTCATTAAGCATTTATTTGTAAATAGCATCATCCCTTGAAAAATGACACATTTAGTTCTCTGACTTTATTACCAGTTCCATGAGGCTCAATGTTTTTCTTCAAGTTATTGTGATTATTATATTCAGTCTGAGCATTTGACACCTGCTGTTTCAAAACTTGATCGCAAATGTTTCAGAACATACATCAGATAGTATATATGAGAGAAAAAAGACTCAGACTACAATAATGTAGGAAGATCTAAAAAAAAAAAAAAATATAAAAAGCCAAAATTCTTCTTCCCCATAAGTAAAATCAGTCAAAAAATAATCTAGAATGTGGAAAGAACATGTTAGGTGTATTTAAGTTAATATAATGAAAATTATAATGGAATGATAATAAGAAGAAAGAAAAGATCCTACAAGCAGAGGATATAATTTTGGTTGAATCCCGTAGCAAACTGTTGTGGGAAAACAATACTAACAGGGATACAACTGAAAGCAGGATGGTTAAGCACACAAGACCAGAAATGCTTAAATTAAGAAGAATGGGACATCATTAGATAATAATGGGTAAGAATAATGTGTGTAATATTGTACTTTACTTTTCATTCATTATTTAAGTGGTAAAAAGACAGGGCACCTGATATAGTTTAATATCTACTGTGTTACAGTGAACATAATGGTGATGTTTAATCTGAACGCCTCTATCTTTTATTCTTTTTCCTCTTACTTTATGCCTCTTTTCATCGTATTTATAAGTGGCCAGCTTAATAATTGTACTGTTAATTTTGCACAGTATTTCTGAGATGCTTGCTTAAAATGGAAACTTCAATACATAAATCAAAATAATGGAGAGCATTGTATTGATGATTATTCAAATAGCATCATCCATTAACAGCCTGTGCATCCTGTAGGTTAAGCAGTGTTTCAATGTGATAAAGCAATTAGATGTGATCTTAACTTTGAGCATGCACTGAAGTCTGTCTGCAATCACATAAATATTTAGGCATATGCTTCAACTGGAATGAAGTGCATATGTAGGGTTAAACAGATGCTTTGCTGAGGCACAGATTCTAAAACTGTGAGCCTGATCCTTGATCTATTGAAGGCTTTCAACTCTGCTGGATGTTAGTTCTTTTATTATGTTTAAAGCTGTCCAGGGAGGATGAGATACTGACCCTAAAATGAATAACAGTAGATTCAGCCAGTGTTTTTGCTCATGTCTGCTTTGAATAGAGATTGAATAAAATTAATGTCCAAAATCTGCCTTATTGGAGAAAAGAAGTAAAAAAGGACAAAACTGGGGGGCTGTGCTTGGATATAATACCAGTTTCTGTCTTTTATCTAAAGGTTAATGATATCAGTACAGGTGAGAGCTGATTCTAGACTTTTTTTGTTTTTTATTTACTTACCGTATTTTGCAATGCATTGTATTTCTGCAACACAAAGACTGGTGCTTGTATAATTTCTTTGAGAAAACAAAAATAGAAAGGAACTCCTGTGTAATCAGGTCCAGTTTAAGGCTTATGGAGGCACCAGGTCATATAGTTCTGATAATAAATTTATCTAGCTCTTTGTTTAAATCCGTTAGATTTTTTTTTTACCCTTCATTGCTCCTATCTGAAACCTGTTCCAGAACTTCAGTCCTCTGTTACTTATAAATCTTCTCTTTCTGTCCAAGATGTGTTTACAACTAATTTATACCCATTTGATCTTATGCCAACATTGTCTTGGATTTTAACCCCTCTCTTGTTGAAGAAACATAATAAAATTTTAAAGGAAAAAATGGAATTACATTGTTGAAAATCTGTAACACTGACACTGTTAAAATATAGAAAATAGAAAATACTCTCACATTCTCATTTTGTTTCTTTTTTACTCACTTTCAGAAGTAACCATCAAAATCTAAACGAAACAGAGTTTGAATTTTCTCTTGAAGAAAAGATATATAAGTTTGGACACTCCTAAATAATAAACAACCAAACAGCTATCCCTATAATTAATCACTCCTAAATAAGGAAGTAACTGTGTTATCTTCTTTCTAGCTCTATTTAGCAGTAATTTTGAAAGGACACTGGTCAAACCACTGCTCTCTGGGGGTAGCCTTTGTGTCTCACAGACAGAAGACTCAGGAAACGCTTCCAAAATATTCAAGGTTTCTGGATTATTCCAGTTTAAGGCTACTTGCACAAAAGACATTGTTCTGAGAGCAAACACTGATTTTTTTTCCTATTATTGAAACAGAAATTTTCATGGAACAGAGTTTTCAAAACAAAAGTAGCGTGTTGGGTTTTTTTTCAGGGGTTCTTTATTGTTTTAAGAAAAGTAACACTAACATCTTCTTCTTCTGCTTGGGTTAGGCACTGTATTATCCATTGGTCCTATTCCCAGATTGTGGAGCTGTTCTGTCATTTATAGCCCTGGCAGAGTATCTGGCAGAGTATTCACAGAATATACGTACAGCGCCGGGTAGAAGAAGAAATATTTTCCAAGAGGCTTCTGCTTCTTCTCTTCAAAGGGACTGAACAGGCTACCTGCAGATGATCATATCTTTTCTGATTACAGAAATATACATATATATATATATATATAAATAATTTTCAATGCACTATGAATGCAGCAATATCAGATTTTTGTTAAAGACAGTGAACACATGTAATGAATTTTCAAGGTATTCAAAGCAATATTATTGTAAATATTTCCTCTAATTTCAAATCTCATTCATAGATTTTAATTTAAAACATATAAATCTTGTAGAAATTTGAAGAATTGAAAACAGAAATAAATATAAAAACTTGAAAATTGAATATTGAAAGCAGAAAATTATTTTATACTTGAATATCTGCACTTCACTAGTCCTTTTTGCAAAATAAATAAGGTCATGGAAAAAATAACACCACATGGCAGCTTGAAACATTCACTAAGAACTTAGCCTTCCTGGACCACCAGTACCATTGTTTCCTGAAAGTGAAGATTTTGTGTTGGAAATACTTGTATCCAACTTTGTTGAAGCAAAGACTATAGGAACATATAAATTTTACAGATGTTGAAATAGGACACTGTCAATCCTCAAGGATATCTTCAAGATAAATACGCTTGCCACACTGAATTCTTCCCTTTCTTTTTGGGCTGGTAATAAATCTTGTAAAGTTAGTTATACTTTCGAAGCATAGGAAAGGGTTTAAAAATATCCCATAAATAAGAATTAAAAATGCTAGTGCCCAATTGTATTGATTTCACTTACAGTTGAGGGCACTCAGCACCTTGCAGGAGGCTCTTGCAGCATCAGACGATCAGGCCCTTATGCAGAAGGAAATCTTTCATTGATTGCTCTTAACTATAAATGGTGTCATTTCAGAAGAAGCAGCACAGAATGTCAAATGTGATACACATTTTTAGGCCCACTCTTGCAAGTATTCATGCACAGGGGAGCATGTACACAGGTGAGATGACTTGATGAGGTCTGCAGTTACAGGAAGATAGAAGCCACTCTCCCTTGGCTGGCCTAGGCAGAACCCTGCAGCCAACAGACAGATTTTCTCCACTCCCTCATTTCCTCTTGAGGCACTTTGAAGGCACGTGAACTGGGTGCAAAGATTTACTCCCTTACAAGTGCTCTCAGAAACGCTTCCTCTCCCTCCCTTTCTAAGTCTCTCCATACATTTATTTCATTTTAGTGAACTTTCCAGTACGCCCAGCACCTGTCCCTTTAATATAGCACACAGGGTTCTTTCCCTCCATACTGTACATTATCCTCATTAACACATATCAGTCAAAAGCACTGTTAATTAAACTGGCAAGATGATTACACACGCCTCCATGTGCCCCCTCAGAGCATCCGCTTGCCAAGATTTTTTCCTCCCTCATCTAAAGTGGGTGGAGAAAGCCTTAAGTAAACCAGAATTCAGTATTTAGTAAAAAAAATCCCAGTGCATTGTTTTCTTGGAGCAAAATGCCTTACACATTATCACCACTGTCCCAAGTAAATAAATGCAACACTGACACCAGTCTGTAAAACTAACACATGCATAATTGATCTGTACAGGCAGTGCATATTATGATGGTTCCTTTCAAAGCTCCTCTTCAGACAGAAGACTCAATACACTGGCGTTAAGGTCTGGACTAATGAGGATGTCATAAAGAATTGATTAAAGCTGGGCAAACCCAACAGGTTAAGGGGATTGTGGTTTTGAACTTTCTTTTTCCTTTTTTTCTTTTTGTCTTTGTAAAAATCTGAATTATTTCCCAGATTTTTCTATTCATTTCCACTTGCATGTGACATTTTCACAAGGAAATTCATTGGCTTCCAGCAAATATTTCCACAGCATTTCAAAAGTTATAACCATTTTTACCACATTGCCACAAAACTCTTTAGAGAGTTTGCAATTCTGTAATGTGCTTTGGATCAAGCTCTTTTCAAGAATACTATTGGAATGACAGGGCTGGAGGGTACAATAGTGGAGTATAAATAAAGGCAGGCAGTGGCGATCCCTGAAGCGAAGATAATGTATTTTTCTAGTACACATACACAGGCCTGATAGCTGCAACAGAAGCCATCCAAACATCTCCCTAGCAGAATACAGTTCTAAGAAGCTGTGAGAAAATACTGTCTTGCAAAGAAGGAGATGAATTTGCAGAAATCCATCATTGAGACTAAAGAAATATTTATGCCATAGCAGAACATGAGCACCTAAGCTCCTGAGAAGTGGGAGCGGTATTCAGCTGACTAACACTTTATTCTCTAGTACAATGTCTTTCAATGATGAAGAAAATCAGTTTTGCCACTGATTTTTCTCTCCTCCTATATCAGAAGAGATCAAGATTTTGAAAATTATTGTGAACTGATGAAAAATTAGGGGAAAGAGAGCCATAAGTGAGAAAGATGGGATTTGCTCAAATTATTCTGTTTTGTTCCAAACTGTCTCTTGGAAGCTGAAAGGTGGTTTCACATGTAAACAATCACTGACAGCTGGGAAAAAAAACACTATTTTTAAAAAGGAAATTCACAGAAACTATCATATTCAACAAATATTTCCTAGTTTGACTATTCCACAATTTCCAGCAGAAAAATTTGTAAAAAGTCTTGACCTGTTGTATGGGAATTTGACACACGATTCAATAATATTAAACCGTTACATAAAGGAAGAGACTCTTTTTATAAAAATTTTCAGGCTGACCATATACAGGTCAGTAAGAATTCTCTTATTTTCTTTGAACTTCAGCCACATTTAGTTGAAGAGAACAAGACATAAAGCAATTTTCCCATAAAAAGTCCTCACATATACAGTCCAGAGTGGTAACATCCTACTTGTTTCAAAGGCTGTCATAAATATCTGTGTATCACGGTAGAAGACAAGCTGCATTTAATAAGTGATTATTATTTTGAAATGGGAAATGGTTATTAAAATTAACTTCAACATATCATGCATTATTAAAATTTAATTATTAATTTATTTTTCTTTTAAAAGTGAATTCTGATCACTTAATTTTGAAATCTTTTTGCTAGCACTATTTGCTAGCTATGTTCCAAGCTCTGGAATTCAGCTAAATTTCGGTAACCCAGTTTAGAGAAAAGAGGAGAGGAGCACTATGTGTCCACAAAAACATACATGCATTCTCATACACAGGTATTGAAAGGTCTCATCATACACAAAGAAGATAACCAAAAACTCCCACCCAGACAGATTATAACTTTGCTTCAGGACAAAATTTACAGCTTTTTTTTTCTGCTGCTTTGAATTGAGATGCCTGACTCAAAGGCTCTGTTGTACAGGGTGCACCTTCTCAAAGTGACCTTGGCTATCTTTGGAGTGGAGGCAGAGTTTTCTAACTGTCCCTTCCAGTACTGTCCTTGAAGTCCCAGTCTCGACATTTGCAGCTTGTTTACAAGCAGCAGGCATGCACTGCAGGCACTACTGGACCCAATTCCACCCCCTTTGAAGTCAACAGTGATTTAGACATTGGGTTCAGTAGACACCTATGATGGAAGGTGACCTGATATTGCAGTTTGGTTAGTGCTGTCACTTGTTACAGAAGCTGGGCTAAAATTTACCACCTGAGCTTCCTTCTTCTCCTGTATGATCCTTCCATATCAATTCTAAAATATTTGAATTTATTAGTCAGTGAAGCATTTTGGATATGTAAAATCGCCAGGGAAGCACATGGATGTCACCAGCATCCCTTTTTATGACTTACCAGCCATGATGAAGACAAAATTTTCCTTGGTAATTAGGGAATGCTACGTGCTAAACATTTAAAGGCCTGTTTTGATGAAGCCTCTTTGTGCTATCTGGCTTGTGCAAAAGGGACAGACCAACTATGGTCCTGTATGACAAGTAAAAAACTCATCTCACCAAGGACAACCTAAAGCTTAGGTGAACACTGATAGAAATCATCCAGCAGATAAAAGAAGAGTAGAGAGGAGATAATTTCTTCATCATAAATCCTCCTTAGGGTTAATGTGTGTGTTGTGCCACAACCATCAGCATAAGAATGAGGTGACAGGACTCACACCACTGAGAAACTCAAACTCATGCAAAGAGATGTAGCCCTCTTTTCCATGACTCTTTCTTATACCCTACATGCCAAATGTTCCTACAATATTTTTTTGACTCACGCCAAAAAAACCCTTCTGACGATCACCGGTAGGTAAAAGTTATGTTTGTTGTGGTTATGTTAGACCAGGTAGTGGTCTGGATTATTGTCAATAAACCACTGCTTCAGGACACATAGAATGAGTGGGAAAAACAAGCTAAAGGCCATAACAATAGTCCATAGGAAGTAATGAAAGTAACAGATCTAATACAAACATGGATTTGAATCACTGAAAGTGATTCATACTTCCCTAAATTATCCTGCAAGAGATATAAGTCTTAGCCTGATCAATTAACCTTCCTTCAAAATCTACTAAAAATATGTTTACATGATGACAAAGCCTCCTAGTATTTCTGAATTATGGTTGGGGGAAAAATGGGAAAGGAAAATATAATAATCCAACCAAACAGGAATATTCCAATGACTTCCAAGGAAAGCACATTGAAAAGTAGTTTTGGAAACATGACAGAGTGATAGGAAGGGACTTCAGGCATATAGGCCATATCTACCATCTGTTAGATTTTCCAGTTTTACAGGGCTTGAAAAAGGCACTCGCCCACTTGCAGTAATGAGTGAGAAACAGTCTCTGAGGAGAACAGGCAGCATCGGGGTGAACTTCACAAGACTGTGTCTGCTTCCTTGAAATGCTCAGAGGCTACTGCTAAAGAAACAGATCAAGTCTGGGTTGGTGGAAGAGACTTCCCACCACTCTAAGCATGAATATCATGTTACTAGTAGAAAATGACTGTGCAAATCAGCCAACAGATGGAATTTAAGAATACTCTTTATCCTTTTTTCTGAAAACATCCACTCCCAGGAGATGTTAAAGACAGGATGCTAGGACTGCTGGGTCACCAATCTGATTTATTATGGCAGTCACCTCACTTCAAATTATTTGAAGACATATTAATATACATTCATTGCAACAACTGTGTTCAGACTCTGAGTAAGCCAGCAGCAAACAATTTTTTTTCTAGAAACCTTGGGAAGCTGAATTCCTTTAGTCAAAAAGTAGTGGGATAGAGGTGCTATCTTTCATTTTTAAGCACGTGACAAAGTCATGCAATGTTGGTCACCATAATTTAGTGACAAAATCACATCAGTCAAAGACAGAAAAATATGTCCATCATTTGCTTCCTCAGCTATTTTTTACTCAGACACTGGCTGAAGAGTTCCAGACTTGGAACTGTGTGATACCTTCCTTATAATAATAGTATAGACAGGGATGGAGAAAAGCCAAAGGTTTCTCATGGAACTGGAAACCTGCAATACAAAGTACAAATTTTCTTTGAACTTTCCATTAAGGATCAGTTGACGGTCAGTTGGCTGAATTTAAACTATGTGAGCCATACACTTCAAGTATTTATGATCTTTTCAGCCACAGCCAGGCACATGGTTTGAACAGTGAATGTAACTAACCATTGGAAACTGGGAGATGGAGCAGATTTTCCATCACATGAACTTCTTCCATCAGTGCAGTCAGTGTTTTCCCTGCCTCCTACTCAGTCAAAAAATCAGGGCTTGATGCAGAATAATCCTACCAGTGAAATTCTCTGGCTTATGTAAGCCCTTTATGGTTATTCTTGTCTTGCAACCCATGCTGTGTCTTGCACACTGAACTATTTGTTGAGTTTGACCATTCTGTATATGTGGAGGTGCTTACACCTTTATCTCCTGGCTTCTGGAAAATTATTTTTTTAGAATGAATTAGAACTGAAAAGGGTACTCAGTCACTCCAGAAGGAATAAATGGAAAAAAAAAAAAAAAAAAAAAAAAAAAAAAAAAAAGGTGCAAAATTCACCAAAAAAAAGTCTAGTTTTAAAAAGCACTCAAAATTTTCATAAATCAGAGATTCAGAACAGCATCTGAGTTTTGACCTTAGTGAGATTTGAACTTGTCACCACTGTTGGTTCTTCCAGTCTATATCCTCTCTACTGAAAAGACATGGAAAATTATTCAAACCCATCAGGTGGTCCCACAGTCAGAAAAACTACCAATTTCTCTCAGTCTTCAACTGTTTTATTCCCTTTTCTCCTGACTGTCTTTACTGTTCTTAAAAGTAACTTTCATATGATGTCATAATTCTGAATTAATTTCTATGTCCTCTGCAACTTAAATGGCTGGACCACTTTTGGTACATTGGTCAGGTGGAGTCCCTCCTTACTGAACCTGCCAGCTCTCACCCTTATGCAATTATCTGTTACGAATATACAGGCACCTACAGACATAGATTTTTTTTCCCCAATGTATGCACACAGTCATTTTTACTGTAGATTGTCTAATATCTCTAGATAATTTAAATTTTTTTCAGTCAGTATATTCATAACTATAACTAAATTTGTGCATTAAATTACATTGGGTTGTTCAAGAAAGCAGCCTAGCAGTTTTCATGACAGACAGAAATAAAAGGCAATGAAATTATGCTGATTTTTAAACATAATTTTCCAGTAGTTTAAGAAGAATAAGTTTTTCATTTAAAAAAGCCAGCAGGATCAGCAGGCAACTAAGTTCTGTTTTAGTTGAAAATCAGTGGGAGGGAATATAAAGCCATATTTTTTTTCCTAAACGGAACTGGAGCAGCAGCAAAGCTAACAAGTTGTAATCAGCCAAGATTTTTTTTTAACATATTGCAAAAAAGGTACTTTTTAAAAATCCATAGCGCCCTGGTGCAACATAACAAAGCACATTTGCTTCAAGTATTTATTCTTGCAGTAGAAAGCACAAGAAAGAAACATCTCAGGGAAGATAGGAGAGGGCATTGTAATATCCAAATATAATTTGGGTTATTAATTTATATTTACAAAACCCTCAGTGACCATCCATCTTATGCTGCAACCCTCCCAAAATATAAATTGTAAAGAAGCATCCCTCTGATGATAGGTGAATACTCACCAGCCTAACGTCAAGAAAACAAACAAAAGATCCTTCCAGCTCTCAGCTCAGCCTTTCTCAGTATAGTGGAAATAGTGAAGCGGGTTTTTCAGCTTGATGCAAAGGTTAAAAAATCAGATCAATGGTAAACCAACTGCAAGCGAGAGCTCTGGAGAAATCATTACTAAAGATTGTCCTGCTAACCTCCCTTTCCACAAATGTCTCCATTGACTTTACTGGGCTTTGGAGCACACCCAGAGTGATTTGTTGCCCACTGCTCTGTCAGCTGAAGAGAGAAAATCTCTCAAATAGACAAATCCTAGGCCACTAGGGCTCTAGGGACTAATGCCAATAATGTGCACCAGACAGAAATTTGCCGCCTGCCAGGAAACATCCACTGAAAAGACTTGTTTAAGCAGATAACAAAATTCTGCACTGAACTTTTGCTTCTGTTTCCAAATGTTCTCTAAGGCTATATAACTTTCTCTTTTATAGGAATTAAGAGTTACAGTGGCTGGTACAACCATCAGAAACTAAAAGGGAGGTTGGCTCAGAGTAAAGGTTCAGGCATTGCTGTTTGCTAAGCTGTACTGCCTTCTTAAAGAACAACGCTCAGATATGCCAATGGAAAGGTGATCAACCCTGTGATGACACAAACTAAAAAAACCTCTTCTTGAAATATTTCTTGCCCCTACCTATCATAAAGATTTTTAAAGATATATAGATACAGATATATAGATGATATATAGCTATATAGCTATATAGCTATATAGCTATATAGCTATATAGATATATAGATATATAGATATATAGATATATAGATATAAAGATGTATAGATATGAGAATTACATACTATCTCAAACCAAATGGCCAGATAATTCTCTAAATATACATCAGACTGCGACTACTTATAGGCTGAAGACATTTGCTATGAGCTCTAGGAACAGGCAGAGGAATAAAATTGAGACTTATTTGATATTTTAGCAGTATAATTAAAGGGCTACAAATCTAAAATATTTTTAGGATGTTAAGTCACAAGGATATGAAGAGGATTTTGAGGTTCTTGAAAAATTCCTTGAAAATTTTCTTTATGGGTTTATCTTTGGATTTTACTACATACTGCTTAGAGCACTCTTCATGATAAAAAAGGTGGAGGATTCCTGCAAGGTGCTTCATTTATACGTAGCACTATTTCACCCATGGTACCAACACAGTAAATGGTTGACAAACACCCTTCATTCCACCATCAGCCTTCACTGGACATGTTCTCACCCAGACCAAAATGTTACTGTCTCTGACAACCTTTTATTGAAAAACTGGTCAATTTTCTTGTAAAAACAGCACATGACAAAACTGTGACTCTCTCTGACTCAGATTAAGTATTTCTGCTCAAGTCCATTTTAAATTTAAATGAGTGTCAAACAATGTGACTATTTTTCCCAAATTCGTCTGTAGCAGAAAATTACCTGACTTTCTGGAACACCACTGATAAATTTTAGAACATAATTTCTTTCAAAAGAAAAGCAACATTATCAAAGATTTCTGTGGTTATGTTATAGTCACAAAGAGGTCAAGAAAGACAGATGACCTCCAGATTTGATATTTGACTGCAGCTGTTCCATAGTCTGGGGAATAATTGGCATGTAAAAGAGCATTAAACTATGGGCACTCTGATTCCCTCACCCTGGCAATAACATTTCACATCATTAAGGTGGAAGAATGACCTGCATGACTGACCAAACCAAGCCTCAGGTCACTTCAATAATTAAAAAGATACATAAGATCAATAACAGCAAACGGTAGCACTTTACAGCACAATGACTGGTTACATGTAGTATAACTGGCAATAACAACCTTGTATTTATTAAGCCTGGGTGAAATTAGAAAGAGGAAGAGAAAAAACAGTCAAGTGCTATTGTATGCATTTGTTTTCCAGCCATCAATATTTAGCTTGTTATAGAATTTCAGTGACTCATTGATTGAATGTGGAGATGTGTAATCAGCACAAAGATTTTAGTTAAGCATTGATCTTTCAGTCAAAAGCCCCATAGCAACTCTCCTCAAGAATTTCTGACTCGTCAAGGCCAGGCACTACAACTAATATAGACTGTGCTTTGTTGTATACACATGTGGATGATCAAGCAGACATCAAGACACCTCTTCAGGCAAAACAGGGTTCAGTACTCCGATTTATATATTTATATTTTTTTTTTGGGTGGGGGGGAGGGAATACCATGTTGAAAACAAAATTTTTTTTCAAACTATTAAAACTCTATCCCTCTACTTCTTGTGAACAGTCTTCTCCCCATCTGAAGTATCATGAAGTAACAACATCATTCGCTCAGTGTGGTATTGATATAAGACTTGACAGAAATCAACTGATTCTTCATGATTATGCAAAAATGCAGACAGCCTAATAGGATACTATCGCATACTTGGGCTTAAAAATAAATCCAAATTTAAAATTTCTCATAGAATTTTTTTTATCTTAAAATTAGATTTCTTAAAAATAAACCCTAGAAGGGCTATTCTGACAATATTTAGAATGTACATGCATTAAAAAAGCAAATGCTAATTTTACATACCCCACAGTCAGCTCTCCTAGGCTTACATCCACTGGCTATGTGTATCATTACATCTACATCAGCTGGCATAGATTCCAATACCATGACTACACTGATTTTTGCAGCTGAATCTCTTCTCCCATGTTTGTAGAAGGCAGTTTAGTGGGCAGTGCCAGGAAACTGGAGTCAGTGGGAGACACATCAACTTGTCCCTGGGGGGAAGATTTCTACCTTTTACCCTGTTTTCAGAGCCTGTGTTTAACCTGTTGGAGTTGTCATGACAATAACCTTTTGCCGTTAATTTAAGCTGGGTTTTAAGTTGCTTGTTGTTCAGCAAAAACATCATTGTAGACATGTAAATGATACCCCTCAAACTTTAGCCTTTGTCGGCTGACAGACCTCTTGAAACACAGTACACAGCAAAACTGTATCAAGATTAGAGAGCATAACTGGTGATAACTTTCAGCGTTATTATCTTAATAAACTTTCTATACTTGATTAGCCTGGATAAAGAAGATATAGATCAGCCATGATAGCTGCAAAACTACAGATAAGCTGGTCATCCTTTCAAGATAAAAATGCCCATCTGTTCCGAGATTGTAATCAAGGACCCTCTGCTGATATTTAGTCTATTCCTACATGGCCTCTAGCTAATTAAATACTAAGATGAAATCCATTGTTAATGCTTTCTCTTTTCATTTAACTTACTTCATTGTACCCACTCTGTGCTTTTTTAAAGATCACAGCACACTGAAATCCTTATGGAAGGCTATAAAAGCCACTTATACCTAGTTGTCTCATACAGTTGAAGGGTTCAGGAGCAGCAGGGTTTATAACTCACTTCTCTTTGGTGAGAACAAAAGATGTACAGCAAGAAATTTGCTATAACAAATCCAAATTCACATAATTCTGTATATCAGGGAGCTGTAGTTAATGTACAAATTTCCATCTGTTTGTTTGAATTTGGGTTTTTTCCCCCAAATACTGCTTTTAAAATTCCTGTTCTGGGTTCCTTTCCTGATTGACTTTGTGCAGTTTTGTTTTAGAACTTTAGGGGTTGTGGGGTTTGGTTTCTTTACTTGCAAAGTTGAAAAAGACATTTGCAACATCTTACTTATCCAATACTGTGAATTAAAATTTAGGACTGAAAAGGATTAGTTGTGGAGGTTATTCTCTGCCAACATTCTCTACTTTGCAGAGATATGTTTCAATGAATTATGGAAAAGCAGCAACCTTTCTTCATGAAGGTTTCTGGTAGTACAGCTACAGTATTACTTCTCCTCAGTTCTTCCATCACAGAGTTACTTCTAACAATGTCTGGACATATAATTTTTCCCTGATAATTTTTTAGAATTCAATCAGTCTTCTTGATTATCTGAAATGAGTTGTCAATTTGCAGCCCACAGAACTATTAGTAGCTTATATGCCTCAACCTGATCAAGTAGAATCTGTTGTGCTTTGAACCCAGAAATTTTGTAAGGTATATCTTTTTTTTGTCAACTGTTATGAAAGTTTCTTCCTTCTGTCTTTACTCAATGCTCTGTGTTGACTGTTTATTCATTCATTAATAGATTGCCTCCAGCCTACTTTTTTAACCTTATAACATTAATTTAAACTTATAAGAAACAAGTCTTTTTCCAGATCCAATAAACAGATGAAACACTCATTGTTCCATAGGACAAAACCAGCATCAAATGTTGTATTTTGTATAGTACTTATGCTATTTACTTGCATTGTCACTACAACCTCTGCTATGAATAAACCACTTTTCCACTGGAATTTAACTATTCTGCATGGTGTCCTACCTCCATTTTCTGAAATATAAGCTGACTTTGTTGTGGATGATTTTAACAAAGCTGTCCTGAGTAATCAAAGGCCCATGGCATTGCAACATTCTGTCACTTCCAACTTCTCTGTGCTGACCTTCTTTCAAGATCTATTCCACTAATTTATTTCCTCAAAATTACAGTAGGAAATTCTGTGTTTGCTGCACTAGATTTTTTTCCAGGCACTAATGTCATCACAAACAAGTTTCATATCCATTTTAGCACCCCTCATTACAGTTGTTCATCAGGTCACACTTTCAGACAGCTGTCTGTAGCATGTATTACAACTTAACTTCTAGCTGTGCTTTTCTACACTACTTCTCCGTCTCTCTTTTTCAGTTTCTGTGGCTCTTCTTTATCTCAGCTCCTGCTATGCCAGGTGTCCTCTCCACATTGGTTCCAGACCTTCCAGGCATACGTGTTTCTGTGTCCCCATCTTTCTTTGGGGAGGAGGTAAAAATAAAATAAATTAAAAAAAATAAAATAAAACAACAAAAAAAAGCAATTTCCTTGCAAGCCTTTGTACACTATTTTATCTTAGCCCTACAGGCAAGCAGACTTCTAACATAGCTTTAGGAGCTTCTTATATGCACCTTCTCTCTAGAACTTCTCCTGCTTCCACAGTGGTGAACCCAAGTGTAAGATAAGCATGCTTTCTTTGTTCCTATCCTGATTTCTCCCACTGCATTACTTTCTTTCATGCCTCTTTTCTTCTTTTACCAATTTTCCTTGTAATTTCAATCCGCTGTCTCAAACCCACCAACAAATTTCATACACTTCAAATTAATTAACTGGCATCTGTGCAATCATACTAAGGTAAATTAATCTTAAAACATCAGATCTTTCTATATTATAGAAATCTTAGCAATTTCTGAATTCTAATGCAACATTTTTATGACATTAGTCATGAGATTTATCTTGACAGAAAAAAAAAAGAACAAGGCAATGACCATATATCGTTCTAAGGAATTAGGTTTGTAAGTGTCAAGAAATATACAGGAAGTCCAGGCAAAATATAGCATTATTTCAAGTACCAAGAGGTGATGAGCAAATTGTACTATCAGATGTGGCCAGTTGCTGCTGAGCAGCTTCATTTATTTCAAGCAATGGGTGTTAGGTCATATCAGAGCACTGAAGACAAATGGGACCTGCTATTTCTATTCCTCTGTATATTCAGTCACTCCCATTGCTATTTTCAAATCAGTGACAGATATCCCTCAATAGACTTTTTTTCTGAAAGGACCAAAAGCCATCCCTTCTTTCCTAAGCATGCTTGCATACAGCTCTTTTCCATTGCCTGACAAAAGCCATCACTGGCAACAGTGCCAAGCATTTGTGAATAATTCTGCCTGCAGATACCCAATGTACAAATTTATACTTCTGCTTTTTATAAACACTGTTTCAGCTACACCATCTGAACTAAGAAATTAGTTCAATATAACAGGGGGTGTTGTTCAGTTTGACATAGATTCACAAAATCCTTTAAAGATTAGATTTGACTTCAACTCTACTTTTCTAATGATTTTTGTTAAGGAGGGAGGTAGAAGGAGAGAAAACAGTGGAAACAAATTGTTCCCACCCTATAGTTAGGATTCACAGGAAAAAAATAAGCTGTCCTATGTAACTTAATATTTGCTTCCCACAAATAAATTCAAATGCACTGGAAAGATGAAGATGACACATCACTTTCATTCATCTAAGATGTCAGGTCAGCCAACTCCATTCCTGCTGATGAAACTTTTATCTCATCACCAGTTTTTCTGTCACTACTTGAATGTTTTAGTCTGATTTAGTCTTCAATGCAAATTCTTGTTAATTGTTATTGGTTTATTTGTGGGCTTTTTTGTTGCAATAACCTATCTTCAGTGTAAGGGTAGCTTCTAGCAAATGCTCTCTTCTTGCATTCTCCTTAACTGTCTTTGATTTGTAAAGTCATTATAAGTGTTTAAAAGCATAGATAGGAAGCAGGACTCCAGAAAATGAGTGTATGTGCTGATATTGTCATTTCTCTCATATAACTTTAATTCTGCAGTTCTAGAGATCAGTATCATCTGAACTGTAGCCTGTCCATGCTTCTCTGAAACTGGTGAGAGAGAGGAGCAATTTGTCCTGCTATAAGGTGGTCTGTGCAGAGATTGGTTAAAAGAAAATCCATTTGGAGCTTACACAGGCTCATCACTGGCATGGGAGAGAGACCAGAAGATATCTAACTTTTCACTGCTAAACTAACTCATTTTTGTTCTTTTAAATTTCAATTTTATAACTCACCTTACACAGACATGTCTCTTCTAGAACTTGGCTGTAACCACACATTTGTCCTGAAACCTCATTCTGTCTATCCACACACAGTTTCCTAGAAGCTTTTTCTACAAATATATTCTAGTTAGAAATAATAGGGAAAAGAGCAAACAGTCTGGCTGCTAGCAGCATCATCTCTCTCAAAAGCCATTTACATATGAATTAACAGTGTAAATATTTCTTTCAAGACTTGAACACTTACACATTAGTCCTATTGAAAGACAGCACTGCAGGTTAATGTTTTCCATAACCACACATGTTAAGTCGTCATTGATGTGGTTCTCTGTTGTTCTGCCCAGTAATGGGCTGTGCAAGGGGTACTGCAAAACCATGCCACTCCCTGGAGAGGTCAGTGAGTTTCCAAGGCAGAAGCAGGAGCACATCACCTAAATGGCCTGATGCTATGAAGGTCCATCTCCTGTCTGGGCCCTGTTGGGCCTGCTGAGCCTCTGATGACATTCCTGTCTGCTGAAAACAAGACAGGATCATGTGCAGGATATGAAAAGTGAAGGTAACTGAGCACGTGAACGTTTCCAATGTGGCCGTCTTTTAGTTTTAGAAAAGAAACAGTAAGAGTGCAACCTTGGTTAATGAGAATAAAAATCCAGTAATGTCAGATTGGGAGCTATGAGGCTCAGATACAATTGGAGAGAATAAAAGCGAATTAGGTGTTAGGCCTTGTATTACTGGGAGGGGGCAGGCAGAGGGATGTGACGATTAAGGAGTCTAAGCCAAAAGGGTGTTTTTTGATACCAGAATGCAGACATTAATCAAAGTTTTTTTCCATATCAGAGTAGCCTTCAGCCCTGCCTGGTCTTTTGTGCTACAGCTGTCAGTGCTCAACTTTATGATTAATTTCTTTTAAAATATCATTTTTGTCACTGTACATTTTTTCTTTTTCTTGCTGGTGACAAAAGGTAAAATTCTTCCCTGACCATTACTGGTACTATAATCAACTTATGTCCTGAAATGTATAATTTGATTATCCTTATTATCTTGGCTTTCATAGCTATAAAAATGTTATTAGTGATCATAAAAGTATCTGCCCCTTTTTACTCAAGTCAAATCATTTCAGTTGGTTACTTCCCATGGCAGTGTACTCAGCAGGTAAAATATATATTGCATATCTGAGCTTGTACTTTATAGTTCACAAATGAGGTTTAAAACTTTACAAATCTCATGAGAGCAAGGCTTACAAATGATTCTGATAAGTAATTCCTGCTCACTTGAGGATGACAAGGGTAGTGCAAGAATGGTTCATGAAGCTATATTTACTTCTTGATGAGTTTAAGGAGAATCCTTGAGATTCTGAGGCACTGTATTTATTTAAGCTATTAGAGCGTAAGACCAAAAAAAAATGAATTATCCTAAACGAACTTGATATTGCTCTTCATTTTCCAGCCCTGTATCTATAAAGGCATACTTGTAGGCAAACAACACTCCTGATGCCCTGTGGGGGTGAGCTTGTTGCCAATTTTAGGAGCTCCCTAAACACAGACAGAATCTAGTTTAGAAAGGAGGCATCATTTATTCCCAGCAGAGTGCAAGGTAGAGGTTCCACAAATCGAGAATACCATGGGGTAAAAAAGTTACATCTTTTATGCAGTGAACATTTTGACATAACCCGCCTATCTAATACATATTATCCACCTACCTAATGCAGATATACTTGTGTGACACAAAGTTCTTTCATTTATTATGCAACTTCTATTGTAGAAGTTATCTGATTACATTAGCTATGTTTACAGAAGGTGAGAAAATTACATTAATTTATTTTGTAGAAGTTACCTGACAACATCAGTTATGTCTACAAAAGGTGAGAAGATTTGGCCTACGGACAAATAATTCAGCTTGAAGACATCAAGCTACTGACTTGGGGCCATTTTGGGTGTCAGAATAAACACCTCAAATTTAATTTTCACAGTGGCCTCTCGTGACTTTAGAAATTGATGCCAAGAATCGTCTCCCATTTTCTCTTGACTGAGAAAAAGCTAAAATCTTGTGTAGGAGCAGCAATGCAGAAGCAGGACTGATCCGTGAGAAGGCATCCTTCCCCCGGGGCCGGGACCCCGGCCGGGGCTGTGCAGGGGCTGGCGGGGAAGGGTTAAACGCGGCGACAGAGGAGAATTAATGGCCAGTGTCAGAAACAGCAAACAGCATTTGAGAGGCCAATACCCCGCTGGGCACAAACTCGACCTGCCGCCGACCCGCGGCCGCCGGGCTGCCCGAGGAGCCGCGGCCGGGCCCGCGGCGGAGCTGCCGCCCTGGGGGCGCCGGGCTGCCGTGGCACTGACCTCCGGCTGGGATTTATTGACTGGCGTCTCTGCCAGCTCCTTTGGGGCTCAGGTCGCCGGTGAAAGGCGTATTGATTACACATTAGTCTGCGAGGACGGGCTGGCATGGCCGGCTCCAGAGAAATGCGGGCCAACTCTCACACGTTATTAGGTTTGGCATAATTCTAAGAGGACACATAGGATGGTTTTATTTCACCTGGCAGCCGTGACATTCACTGATATAAAGGATATAATCACAAAAACTGAGTAAGATATTAATGTGGAATTTTGTTCAATAGCTCTTGAAGCTCCGGGCTGGAAATACATACACCGCTTTCTAACATGTCGCCATTTAATTTAGTATCCAAAACACTCTATCTATGCATATTTTCTCAATTTCTGTCAGATGAAGCTCTGTAACAAGGGCTATAAAAAATTCTGGATACAGTGACCAGAAATACCAGAAGGAAGTATGATTCTTTAACTGCTCAGTTAACTTTGCCTTCTATTCATAAAATTGAAAGTTTTGGGATATTTTTGTTTTTCTGTTTGTGTTTTTTTTTTTTTTTTAAAGACACATGGATAAATGTAGTTTAATTAACCTTAATCTGTAATGTTTACTGTAACTCTCTTTTATTTACATATTTCCTTTCAATTGTGAAGTCATTAGTAAAAAAAGACTTGTTAAGCATCTGCAGAATTGAATGTGGGTGAATGTTAACAATGACAAACTTCATAATCACTGAGTTCCTGAAAAAATGTGGGTTTAGAAACAAAATATATGATCTCTGTTCCAAATCACAACTCCCCTGACATCAATTTAGGTCTTAGTATTAGCCTGAACTCCTACATGATTTTAGAGAAACACCATTTAGGTGAAAAATCATTTTAAAAATTGCTATCATTATTTGAGAACAGCAATAAACATCACTCATGCTGTTTACTTTATCACTCAATTCTCAGCACAGTTTGTCAGTGCTGACCAAGGCAATAAAAACATGTAGTTAAAGAAAGAGAAAGACAAATTTTGAAGCTTTGTTAATGTAGGCAAACAGTACAGATGCTTGTCCAATTTCCAGTCAGGGCTGGACAAACCATGGCTCTTGCTCTGCTCCCATTCCTGAGCTTTTGGGGTGCATCATGCTGGGGCAGGATTACCTGGCTTGGTGGCACCTTGCTTGGCAGCCCAGTTCTCCAGTGGGGGAAGGGATAGTGCCCACAAGGCCTACCAAAGAAAAAATGTGTGGAAATTTGCTCTGTGCTTTTCCGTGCCTCACCCTTGCTGGGGACTTCCCTGCCCTGGGTTCTCCCGCAGTGTACAAAAAGCCCTTTTCTCATCAGCTGTCTTGTTGAAGAAGCACTCTGGAGTCATTAGTTCATGTTCTCAAGGCAGTTTATTAGTTCCTTGTCAAAAGTAGATTTCTCTGCCCTGCCAAGGCCAACACAGCATAACTTCCAGAGACACACTGTGCCCTGCAAGGGAGTTCGAGGCACACTGTCCTGCACACTCTGTCCTGCACACTGTCCTGCAAGGGAGATCGAGGCACACTGTGCCCACCCCGGGTCAGCTCTATTCTTTTATGCTATCAACTACGTATTAAATGTTTACCGTTAATTTCCAGTCCGTGACCCCTACATTACATTGTCCAGCTNACTAGCTCTGCACATTTTAGAGCTAGTCCCAAAGCTTCCTGGGTGAGGAGGCACAGGGGTGACTCCCAGCTACCTCAGGTATGCAGCCAGTAGGCTTAAATTAGCTTGCTCCTCAACCCCAAAATCCCCTCAGTAAAGATCCTTACAGAGCATAAACTGAGAAGTACCTTTCTTCTTTTATTTTTCAATTTATAAGATAAACAGAAATTATTTGAAGGAAGGCAAAAAAAAAAAAAAGAAAAAAAGCCAGGTATGTTTAAATAGTCTGATCTGATTTTGCCCTGCCTTGTAGTCACTTTTCAGTGATTTAGTGAAAACAGCAAATAAAGGACCAGCTTTCCAGAAAGTTTTAATTATAGCTAATTGTGTTAAGTTAATTTTGGTCTTACTGAGCCCATAGCACACTTTATTGATTGTAAACAGAGTAAATTGAAAAGCCAAACCATAAAAGCCTCAAGTCTACAGAAGGAAACATGATATGTATGCTTACTAGCAGCATATCACTCATTCTAATTAAAACAAAAATACTGTACTAATGGCAGGGGGGGCCTTAAAAGGTGTTGTTCAGAGATGTTTGCTTTTGACTGAATAACACAAGTGAACCACATCATCAGCAACTGTTAAGAGAAATCTGATTTGCTGGAAGGAGCATCCAGTTGTGGCTCATAAGGATCTGAACCAGGATAACAAAGGCAAGAAGGAAAGATTCCCCATGATGTACTCCTTTGTGTTTCACTCCAGAGCAGGAGTTCATGTTGCCTGCTTTTCAAGGAGAAGGCATGACTCAAATTTTCCAACATATTTCAAGGCAAATATTCACTTAAATGTTAATATTTATGCAAACAAAATTTTTGGTTTGCGTGCCAGATAAAACACTTTCGCACAAAAGGGATACAACTTTTCTGATCCTCATTATGGCAATAGTTATTCTGGAGTTTAATTTTAGAAGACCATGTCATTTTCCATATATAATCCAAGCAACAGTGGGTTGCATCAGAGATGGCAGCCATAACTGAGGATGAGCAAATAAAATTCAGACTGCACCACATAAAGTGGCCTACCTCTCAGCAGAACAACTCAAGATCTGTCGACAAAATTGCATGTATTATTCTGTGCAAAACTACTAAAATGAAAGTAGGAAACCGCTTTCCATAATACACACAAAAACTTTTGTTCTTCTAAAACATACACATAAAGGTGTTATCAACCACTTCATATCAGGGTGTTACATAGCACATAGGTGAAACATGCATCTCAGTTTCAAAAGTAACATCAGTGTCTGAAGGAACTCTTTTTTAATTGAAAAAAAAACTGTGGCATGCAAGAAAATGATCCTGTGCAAAGATGAAAACTGGCCATGCATTTTGTATAGCATCCAGAATGCACTAAACTTTTAATTCCTGCATTGTAATACAGCACCTTGTTTTTGACAACTGGCACAAAAAATGTCACCTGCCAGGAAAGATTCTGCTTCTAAGGCAAAGTGCAAGTTCTTTCTCTGAGGTAGAAGGCTGTTGCACCACACAGAGAACAACTATTTACCAAGGCCACTTTTCTTGTTGGTGGAAGAATGGAACATATCTGTTAAAGTTTGCACTGAATCAAAACATATTGAAATGATACTGTAATGATCAAGGTAACGGCACTGCAGATTCAAATGCAAGTTTCCCCTTGTAAAAACAGGAAACACGTACGAAAGGTATAATATAACAGAGCACCTCCCCTGAGCCTCCAAAAAGTAAATAGACTGCAGCAAACGTCGATAAACCAAGCTGATGTTAGCCCCTCACTTCTACTGGAGCTCTAAAATGTGAAGAACACTTATATCCAAACTTCATCACATGAATCAAAATCGTGCTAAAAGTTACTAATGTACGGAAACAGTCAGAGACACACTGGCATGAGAGCTCACATTGCCACACTGAGACACACACAGTCTAGCCCTGCACAATAGTGCAATACCCTGGGTAGCATCACCTGTTCTCCCAGTCACAGGACAGCCACATGTAAGACACTTAGCAGAACACTCACCAGAAAAATAGACTATGTCCACAGCTTGAACAACCCCATCAGGTCAGTCAGAGCTCAACAAAAGTGAGGAGAAGACATCAAGGAAGATTTGCATGTCCATCAACCAAATACACCGCTCTGAAAATTAGATCCCCAATGGAACACTTCAGAGGCAAGCAAAGTGTGACCCAGCTTGACACAGCTGCCTCCAGTTGGCAAGCACATATTTAAATTGAATTAGAGCTGAATTGCAGGCCATATTTTTAAGAAAGCAAAACCTGTGGAGCCCTAGCTATCAACAAACCAAAAATGATTCCTCTACAATAAAAAGAAAAAAAATAAAAAAGGGAAAGAAAAATAAATAAAATTCGGCATGGTAGGTAAATGCACAGTGCAATGAAATATCTATTTGCCAGTTATGAGGTTAAAACTTTTTACTAGAATGCATCTGGGAGCTCTGAATTTAACTCTTTCAGATGGTGAGTGCTGTTCACTTAGTTTAAAATATAAATGTCAGTAGGTAACCTGAAGGCTTGCTGTAAATCAAACCTGCACTGTATAAAAACTGTTATTTGTGTCCTAATGGGTCAAACAGAAGCAATGCCCTCTCTAAAAGAGTTGGATACCAGATTCCCCTTTCATTGATCGAGGTTTCAACTCAGGGTGCTTGAGTTTATGACAAAAGAGTTCACAACACTGCTGGCAGGAAGTCAATAGTTTGATAGATACCCTTTGCAGTTGGTCCTGTCTCTAGCACTTTAACCACGCTTTCACTCTGACAGTTATTACTGCTGCAATAAATTCTTCAGTAAAACAAATAGGCTCTCAGAAAATGTATTAGCCCAGGCACACTATTTTACTTAATATAACTGCAAGTCTTAAACAGGTAACTACCATAGTAAATAGGCCAATATATTTAGAAAGAATCATGTGTGTGTGCGTGCATTTACAGTAAGTTACCTAAAGTTCCATTCAGATCAGGTTGCACAGTATTTATTACACCTTCAGGTTATACTTTTTAAATTCACAGAGTAACTGACAGTAGCAGAGGCTTTTAAAATCTATTTTATAAAATGCTGTAAGAATTCTCACATGGTTTTCAAAATTGCCTGGATGAGTTTGCAGCCTAAATCCTTACAATTACCTCTAGATCCTTTGGTACTATTGAAAAACTGTACTCATTGTCCTCATACTTGGTCTTAAATACTGCTTATCTCCCAGAAATCCAAGTGCTGTTGCCATCTTTTTACAGGATGCTTAATAACAAATGGCAACAGGTTCTGATTGGATTGGGCAGTGAGAGTGACTGTGTCCACAATTCTTCACTGGAGGCCATAGGCAGCAGCAGTTCACTCACTCTCCCTTTCCCTCGGCCATGTGTCTTAGCAGTGTTAGTCCCAAAGGAAATCTCTGCAGATTTTGAATTTGGAATTCTCATCAGCTGTATTTCATGGTTCAATCAAAATAGTTTCTAGGAAAATCTGCAAATATTAGTCCACTGCCATAAGTAATAATAGGCAATATCAGAAAAGTGTTACTGTGTTACTGATATTCTTCTACATAGTTTGGTTGCACTTTTTTTTTCCATCTGCATTCATTAGCAATTTTCATCAGACATGGGGATTAATATTAAAGCTAATTTTTTAGCAGCTATATCAATTTTTTTCCACTTACCCCACAGTCAGAGAGAAACTATCTACATACAGAACCCTTCAGCACTTCTCTCTACATCCACAGACTTTGTGTCACTTAGGGGAGATGTCTTGAGACATCTACCCTTCAAGATTAAATGCATCCCTTCTGAGTGGCAGTTGCCACAATTGAAGTAAGCATTTACTGCTAGTGCTCAGCCATGCAGCTAACTGCTCTGTGGCTGTGGCCTCTCAAGGTGTAGGACATTCATGGGGGAACACTGGTAATTTTGTTTTACCCTGCAGGCATGCAGTTTCTGGCTACATTGTGAGGAAATATCGTTGAGTCCATGCTGAGATTGCTGTGCCTGCTGCTCAGAGCTCTCATGAAATGAACTAAAAGGATAAGAGCTCTCTTGACCTTTAAAGTCCACTTATTTAGGGTGATGGATCTCCCAGACATTAAGAAAAAAAATCCCTAGCCCATTAGAAAACAAGTGAGGATTGAATAGACTGATCAAAATTCCATCTGCTAGAACAAAGAGAAAAATCTGTGTTTTAAAAAAGTAGAAGTGGGTTGGTGATTAAAGTTCATTTCCACAGCTTTATCACTAAGGGCTACTAAGACTCTCCCAATTCTTCCCATTTTACTTCTGCCCCAACAAGAAATCGTATTCTTTTAATTTCTTTGATGTCTATTCTGTTAGGGTTTTTTGTTATTGTTGTTTGTTTTTCTGCAAAACCACCCTGTCTTCCTTATTACCAGCTATCAAATCAGCCAAAACATTGGCTTGTGTAAAGTATGCTGCTGAAATGATGCAGAAAAAAAGGATTCAGTCAAGTTCAGATATAATTCCTGGGATAATCTTTATGACCAGAAATCAAAGCAAAATATTATTGGGGGGAAAGAGGGGAAAAGTTAGCAAAGCCCTCCGTGTCCAGGATTTGATCAGGCTGACTAGATAGTATTCTAAAACTGAGGGTAATTTCCCAAATATTGTTCCTCTCTGTCTCAAAGAGAGTTTTTATCTTTCCTCCACACCTCACATCTGCTGAAGGAGAAGCAGAATCTACTTTCCATACAGTTCATTCTTTATTCACCAAAGTAGAAGGTTTTTAGCCAGTAAACCATTTTGCTACACACCAATAATGTGAATATGCTTTCTAAGCTACTGAGGTATTTGCCAGTTTAACCACTTGTGCGTCTGTGCCGTGACTGAAACCCTGAATTGGTTTGTGGAAGATTTGAAAGATCTGTGACTGTTAGAAGTTCCACAAGAATACAACTCCACACCGGTCAAACATCTTGGTGCTCGTAGAGATTCACAACAAGGAACAAAAGTGATATGGCCCTAAAGGAAAAATAAATAGCGGACTCTAGTTTTGGTGTATTTATCAAACAGATGAAAATAACATCTGACACAGTGGCATGGAAAGGTTTGCAACACTAATCTGTTTCACTTTTCAAACAGCAGCATTTTTAGTTGCTGTATTTATCAACTGAAAGTTCAGTTATTTAACCAAATTTGAATAGTACTTGAATTTAACAAGGTGGAATTCAGCTCTTTCAGTCTTGGCATATGATAATACACGCCTGACAGAACCACAAAATACTTTTCCCCCTTTTATGTTCACATAAATGACACTATTGTTTCTGATAGCCCATACTACTTACTGACATGTATTCTCCGGACAAAAAAAAAAGATGGAAAGCACAATAGGAGCTCCTGATAAAACTATAAACAAACTGGGCCAGGTATAACAAAGCAGAAAGGGAACAACCATCCTGGGTCAGAACAAAGTCCTATCAGGCAGTGCAGCCAACAGAGTTGACCATTTAAGCAGAAACAAGTAGGCTTCAAATCATCAGGGCCCTCCTCCCCAGTGCCAGCTCTGAATTAATATGAAGGATAACAGAATGATGTGGCACAGAACATGGTGTAAAAAAAAAAAAAATCTGAAATGTAGA